>JALLKD010000139.1:0-171282 GCA_023509735.1 Fusarium liriodendri | reverse complement strand
TAATAGAACCGTCTGATATTTTCCCTGTTAGACATTAGCGTGGACTTACATTACTAGTAGACCCACGACCGAGCATTAGCCTACTAGGCGCGTAAACTGCAATCCGTCTACCTTTTTCTCATTCCTCTGCCATCCCGCAGCCAAAGGTGACGCACTACCCAATCCCACGACATGACAGCCTGCTCTCGGTGTCGTTCTAGAAAACAACGCTGTGATCCAACTCCCACTGGATGCTCGAACTGTGACCGGGCCGGCGTTCCTTGTGTCAATACCGACGCCGACGGCCGATCCGCCCCCCGAAGGTTCGACCCCTCAGCCCCCTTAGCCATGTGCTCTCTTTGACGCTGTTCCACAGCTATATCAAAAACCTTGAAGATCGGGTTGCTTATCTTGAATCTCAACTCGCCTCCCATGGGATTTCTGTCTCGGGGCTTTCTCCCGAAAGCCTCGCACCGGGACCCCCGAACGAGTCCGGTGAACTTCCGACGCACCACGAATTGCATGGGAGTGGTCCTAGCCGCGTTTCCAATGTTCAGTCACTCCTTGATGGGCACCCGGCGCAGTTGCCTAGGGGCATGCTTAGCCAGTCTCTCCTCCACTCCCTGTTGCGTGCGCCCATGAGCGACCTGGGTCAGCCGACAGACCATCGGCCCTTTCTCCGAGAGCTGCCGTTTGAGACCCGAGCTAGTTTGCCCAGTAGAGAGGCTGCCCAGCGACTAGTGGCCACGTACTTTGAACACACCGAGTTCTTCTCCCCTGTCATTTCATCGAGAGAGGATTTGCTGGCTTCCTTGGAACAATTGTACACCGACAGACCTACTTCGGAGGCCGAGTCAGGCTCTTTGACAGCGCTACACAAGTTCCGCGTCTTTGCAGTTTTTGCCACGGCGGTGTTGCTTCTAAACAGGACTGACTCGTCATTCCCAGTATCTAGAGCCGAGGGTTATTTTGCAACAGCTGTTCACGTCTTCGCCCAGTATCCGGATCTGCTTTGCGCTGGTGACTCTGGTCATCTGTGTAACTTGCTGCTGATCATTCAGTACAGCTGTTTCGCATCAGATCTCACGGCAGTCTGGCACTTTCTAGGCCTCGCGACTCGTTTAGCAATCGATTTAGGCCTACATCACCAACGCATGACTACAACAGGTGTTGACCTAGAGGAGAACAAACGTAGGTGGTTGTTCTGGACAACCTACACATTTGAGAGAACTGTTTGTGTCATTATCGACCGACCATTCTCCATCCCTGACGAGGCCATCACAGCGTCTTTGCCGATACTTCAAACTGTCGATGACCCTCGATTTCTGGCCTTGCGGTTGATTGAAAGCCGTAGACTCGAGTCGGAAATCTATGTGACCCTTCGTCAGAGCCTGCCAGTAAATGGAGCGGTCCTAGATTTACCTACATGGCGTGAGAGCATGCGGCAGCGATTGATGACATGGCGAGCCTCGGCACCGTCCTCGCTCGTGGGCTCATCTCAACTGGCTCCTCTGGACTTGTACGACGCTCTCCTACACAAGAGTCTACTAGACCTCTACTATCCTTCAACATCCCCCACCGACCTATCGCACCACGATGCTCTGATACTTTCAACAAGTGCGGCTGCAAGCATCGAGGGCATTAAGCGAGCCTTTCGGGATGGTCGGCTACGCTTTTACTGGCGGGCTGCTCATAATCTGTTCAAGGCTGGTGCCGCAATGGTCTTTTGTATCCACCACCAAATGGTTCATGGCTCTCTCAATATGGACCGCACAGACATGGTTGCAAGTGTTAACACATGCATCTCGATCCTATGGGGGATGGTAGAAAGGTATCCTCCTGGGAAAGTATATCGAGATGTCTTTGAAGGCCTGTCCAGCTCGGTGCTGAGCTCGGCTGTACGTTCTCCTGGGAATGACCATTTGCATTCTGGTGCAGGGCTACAAAATGTTTTAACCCCAAACTTGGTTGGGGGATTTGATCTACCGCAGGAGGTACTGGACACATTGAGTAGTGGCTTAGCCGGATGGGAATACCACCAGCCTTAAAGGGAATTGCATATCATGACTATTTTAAGTTCTTCATTTCGCTCTCGGGTGCCCGCCTATTTTGACGACATCTAAGATGCCCAATCCAGGGCCTCAAGGGAGCCGGATGTCTGGGAAAAGCCAGCCAATGATCGCGTAAACTAAGCCTATTTAAGGGTTGCTTGTATTGCAACGCCAAGCAAGCTCCCATTGGAAGCCATCCTTAATGAGTCCATGTGATGACATGGATTATGATTGCATCTTTTGAGAATCTTGCCGTCTCCAATGTCCTTCCTATTTCAGTGTACCAACTCGACCGTGGATCGTGCCGGACTACTCCACCCGGCCCCACCCGACGGGGCCCACCGACGGAGATGCCCCCGACGGCGCTTCTCCGACAAGAGCAGAGGGACAAAAGTGACTTCGCTCCACCTTTTTCCAGAATGCTGTCCCACCAATGATATCGCTGTCCATTGTGGAGTATCACGTGGAGAGTCTCTGATTGGCAACAGCTGTACACAGCGACCTCGAGTGAGTGGGGCTCGGCTGAAATCCTCATCCACGTCCCAACTGAAAATTAATCGGTACTCAATGGTTATCTTCCAGGGTCAGCGCTGCCGGCTCGAATCCGGTCCTATTCTTCCCTGCATCAACTTCTTGGTTATCACCTTAATGCAGAACGAGGTGATGATGACAACTTGTCTCTTGTTGGAAGGAAGCTTGACCTCAGACAGGGTCCAGATTCTACTTTTATTCTATACCAAAGACAAGGCCAAGCTCTATGTGTCTACTGCAAGTCTGAGACATAATCCCGGATACCTTCCTTTTCGTCTCCGGACAAGGTAATCCCAAAGTATCTTTCCAAAGCTTCAAGCCGTTCGTCCTCGCTCTTGAGCTCCTCAACCACCCGCGTCTTTCCTCCCAGATTTTCCTTAACAACTCTGTTTACCAACATTCGCTTCCCGTAGATCTCTTGGAGTCCATCGTCTTCACCGGCCTTGGATTCCTTGGGTCTTCTTAAGAACTTGATCACCAATACGTTGACACGTTGGTGACTCGAAGGATGAGTATTGATCCACCAGTTGACCACGCCCCAGTCAAGATCCATGAACTCGATTCCTGGAAACGAATAAAAGGAGTTCCATTCCGCATCTTCCCGATTGCGATACTGGTAGATCCATACCTTTGATTCCTCGAACCTGTGCACCTGAAGGGGTATCCAGTCTCGTATCAGACGAGTCTGTTGCGTTCCCATATTCTGATGAACAAGTCCATTGACAAGAGGCATCGGAGCCGTGGCTCCATCGCCACCAAATGCGACGTCTGTGTGGTACTTGCTGCCGTCGGGAAATGTGACGATGTTGACGATATGATTCCTAAAATAATGTTAGCCTATGGTAGTCATACATCGCGCGCACGCATCTTACCATCCAGGGTAATTCCCTTGTGGAACTCCTTGGAGTCGGCCACGAGTTCGAACTCCCGCAGTATAAGCGTCGAATCCGATTGCACGTAGGATGTGGTTATATAAAATAGCAATTTCCATGCAGAAACCTCCCCTTCCTCGGCCCTGGACAATCATCTTCTGAAACAAGTGTTGAGGCTCCAGATCTATCCGATGGGAGGGGCTATAGTGAATGGACAAGTTCTCATACGGGAGTGTAGATAAAGTATGAATGTGAAGTGCTTCCAGCAGAGCTAAAGAAGGTGGTTGGCCCCGTAAATGCTGGGGTAAGTCAACATGGTCAAAATATTGATCAAGTTGCTCTTGGTTGTATGCTGACTTCATCTTGAGCCGGGAGAATAGCTTGAAACGAAGCCTTTCTGTTATGATGAGAACGAGAAATGTCCAGCGGGGTTTTCGGCGATATTTAATCCTTCCAGAGTGATACCCGTGGTTCAGGGTCCGCACTGGTTTGTTGTCATGAGTCATTTCCGCCCCGAGTGTCCACTGTTCTTCGGCAAGGCCAATTCTCTTATTCTCACCATAATCCCCGTCGATGAGGCCATCTCTAGTTTTTCTACTTCGAAGGCTTGACGGGGAAGCTAGAAAATGATCTCAAAACACTCCACACGCCGGGTTGTGGGTTGAGAAGCTGCAGGGTAGGTAGGATCAGACTTGCAGGGTTGACTCTCCCGATCCTCTACATCTACCCCCGGAGAAGCTAACCAAGTTAGGACTGCCTGAGGGATGAGCCAAGAGCCGTTTCTGGATTGGCCAAGTTGTAGTGACAGTGGTAACGAGGTGCTGGGGGTCGTTACTTGGGGTGTTTCTACTCGAACAGACGAAGTCGCGTTTCTTTTCCACTTTCCGACACGAGCCGTGCATACCTTAGAAGATCCCATGTTACAACGAGCCATATAGCAGTAGGTATGCTGGCATTGGAGGCTACACAAACACTGCCTACATCTTCTATGATCCGTCTAAAAGAAACAGTCTATCACTACCGGCCACGATGAGCATCACAGTCCGTCAAGCCTTTCGCTCGGGTAACCTGCCCAATTCATCCCCTTTACCAAGTAGTTAATGCTAATCCCCATTGAAGACGCAGTGGAGATCCTACGCCTTGTGCACGAATTGGCCGCCTACGAGAACCAGTGTGATGCTGTCCAGGCTACCGTCGAATCCCTACAGAAAACAATAGCCTTCGCGCCCGAACACGACATTCTCAATGACTCCTCAAGCGTCATACACCGTTGCCGAACAAACCTGCGCGGTGCCTACTACTTCATACGAGTGATGGCGAGCTAGCGGGCATGGCGGTTTATTACTACAATTATAGCACATGGACTTCAAAGCCGGGCATCTTTGTGGAGGATCTTTATGTGAGGCTCCAACACCGGCGGAAAGGCTATGGCAAGCGACTCCTGTCAGAACTTGCCCGAGAACTGAGTTCCATGGATGGAGGGCGGTTGGAGTGGAATGTGTTAAAGTGGAATAAGCCGAGCATCGAGTTCTATCAGGCCGTCGGAGCCCAGTCAATGGATGAATGGGTTGGGATGCGCGTTGATGGTGACAACATTACGAAGCTGGCACACATACTGGACTAGGCCGGTGCATCGCTTGCAAATAGGGGGAAGATTGGGGAGCCGCTCCTTGGGCAGTCAATCTGAGCTCAATCACAATGCGTCTGGTTCATTTCAGTTCTATAAGCCTTGTGCTCTTTCTCTCCATTCTCTGCACTTGACCCCTGCTTTAAGCGAGGATCAAGATTGCGATGACATCTCCTAACTGAGGCTAGGGCTTAACAATGGGAGAGTACATTATGCTATGCACCCTATCGTGCGTCAAGACCTGGTCGTAGTTATCTTGGCAGTTGGAGGCCTGGAAGATGGTACCTCGGCATTAACCTGACTCCGAACCCCGCGCTGACCAGGCAGCCCGGCGGTGCATTTAAGGGCCACGCTACTTGTCAAGGCCCTTCCTTGTCTTGACCTTCGTTTGACTCTTCGGTATTTAATAAAATGCCGTCTTTAGCAAGAACATTACAGCAACAACTTGCAGTTGATGAAATCTCAACTGGCCAGTATGTTTCGTGCTTACCACCCGAGAAGATGGCCAACGTGGCAAATATTGCCTATGGAGGCTGCACTATTGGTGTTGCCATTGCGGCTGCCTGTCAGACTGTAAAGCCAGGGTATCATCTATATACAGCGATGGGCAATTATCTGGGGCCAGCCCTCACGGATCGCAAACTCTTCATACATGTCCAATCACTCCGTGATACTCGAACCTTTGCTACACGGCAAGTTCTTGTCTCCCAGGAACAAGATGGTCACCAAGAACGACGACCTTGTCTGGCTGCTCTGATCGATTTTCAACTGGCAGAGAAAAATAGTCTCCTGACCTATTCGGCACCACCAGTGATGGCGTATGCAGCCCCGGAGTCTTTGCACAATGCCGAAAAGGTTGATGAGCACTTGGTTACTTCTGGAAAGGCATCGCCAGAACTGGTCAGCTTACTGGTAACGGAAGCAAGTTTGATGCGAAGAGTTTTTGACATCCGGTCATCTCCAGAAGGAGTCATGCACCAAAATCTACTGGGCCGCCTCAAAACACCTACGACACAAGAACATCTTACCCTCCCGGAGAGAACGACAGGGCATTATTTCAAGACAAAGCATACGCTGACCAGCCTGAGTGACCAGGTGGCAGGTGTTGGATTTCTCCTCGATGGCTCACTCTCGTTCACTCCCCTGGCGCACTCTTCCAAATCTCTGGAGGCAGCTGGCGCATGTTCTAGCCTAGACTTTGCACTGAGAGTTTTCATAAACGAGGTGAATCTCAACGAGTGGAACTATAGGGAGATCAAGACTGCTACAGGCGGCGACGGAAGGACGTATTCCGAGGCGAGACTCTGGGACAAGGAGGGGAGGATGGTTGCAAACATGACTCAACAGTGCATCTTGCGTCCAAATAGGCCAGACCTGTAATGGCACAAGATCAGTGAGGGGACTGACGCCATGGTCTTCATGAGTGTGGTCACGCACGATGGTTTAATGTAGGGCATGAATAACCTGGTATCTTGTTTGAACACTAGACTCGATAGGTATACATATCAAAGAAAAGTGAGGAATCCTTCTAATGGTTATGGACGTGTGTGCCGTCCAACATGCTTCCAATCTCATCCAGCTTCTTCTGCCACGAATCCGACACAGGCTTCTTCTCGTAATGCTTATCCTCATTTGGCCCCTCAACGTCCACAAACACATTTTCGCCAATCGCCATGACACCATCATAAACGGGATCACCCAGGCCTAATAGCAGACCAGGCCCAACGGCACTGGCGCCCTTGGGGTCCTTCCAAATCTGGACGTTGAACTCTTTGTTGTGGCTGAAGAAGAATTTGTCTCCGAGGTCCTTGTTCTTGGTAGCAAATGGCTGTATCGAGTTCTCGGGGATGTCAGAGAAGCCGAGAATCAAGCCTTCTCCGAGGAGACTTGAGACTGCAGCAGGAAGACTGGGCTCAAACTTGACGTTGCCAGCTGAGAGACAGATGTTGGGGGACTTGACAAGCACGTGGGTAATGTGCATTTCCTTCTCTGTGCCATACAGATAGAATGGCATGAACTCGGATGGGTACTCGGGGTCGCGGTAGGGAGAGTTCAAAGGTCGGCTCTTGACAACCGACTTGAAGCTCACAGTTCCCTGCATGGGATTGTATTTACTAAATCATGTTAGTTTTCTCCTTCGCGAACAGACTTTCGAAACACTTACCGTGTGCCTTTTTCGAACATGCGGACCGAGACCCCCTCGACATCTGAGGTACCAATCTTTTGAACAACATCCTCAATGAAGAACTTGTCATCTGTCTCCAGCATGACAGGAATATCTCTTCCATCGTTTAGCAGCTTGTCATAAGACTCCTTCAACTTGTCATCCAGTGTAGCCGAAAGGATGACCTGTTGACGCCTGGAGATGCCGTGGAACGATGCCTTGAACACCAGGAACACTTCAGAGGCAGTTGGAGACCCTTGCACGAGAAACTGGATTTGCTTCTCACGCGGCGTGTTTCTCTTTCGGCAGGCCTTGGCCTCATCCACAATCACCTCCTCTAGCTCCCCCATTAGTGACTTGAGAAAGTTATTCTGGGTCGGGAATGGACTCATGACAACATTTCTCAGGACAAACAGGTTCTGGTCGCACTCCTGGAGTCCCATTCTCTTCATGAAATTCTTGGCGCAGTCGCCATAGTCCTCAGGCAAGAAGGATGTCGAAGTCAAGAAGATGGGGATCTTGGTAGGGTCGGTGTCGGCGGTGGTAATAGAAAGCCTGTCGACAATCCTTTTCATGAAGTAGTTCGCCTCCTCCAAGTCTGTGTTAAGTGTCTTCTTGTCGTCGCCGTACTTCCAATTGAGTGTAAAGGCGTTGATGTTGAGATCCGATCCGAGGTCGCGGATCAGCTTCATTGCATCCGGAGAGTTGAAGATTTGCTCGTCGCTCTTATCGACGATGAGATCCTTGATCTTTTTCCTCTGGTTCGTCACGGGAGCCGAGAAGAAGCTTCTGTCGCCTCCCTTCTCGGCGGGTAGCATATTGAAGGGCACGCACATGAAGTAGTCATTGTCCATGGTTGCCCAATGAGCTGATAGCTATAAACTGTTAGTTTGCGCCAAGTATGAGTTGACTGAGGAACTTACCCGAGCACTCGTGAAGGCCGCTTCACCAAGTAGCCTGCCGTAGCCATGGGGGTTCAGGCCGATAGTGGTGTTGGAAAACCACGCAGACATGGCTGCAGCGCCGGGCTTGCTGTTAAAAAGATAAATGAGTGAGCAAGGATGATTCAGCTTCGACTATGTGAGCAACCGACTTACCTGCCCTCAACTCCATAAACACCAATGTTCTCGGCAGATCCTTGAGACAAATAGGGACCAGACCACGTCACAAGGTGCCTCATTCGGCCGTCTCGGTAACACAGGCTGCCCGCTGGATAAGGGATGTAACCAGCCTTGTGCGGATCCACAGTCACGGAATCTGCGTTCTCCATGGCTCTGAGGTCTGCGGCGGTGTTGGGGTCCAAGTACCACTCTGGCTCGGGCTTCTTGACCTTGGAGCCTTCATCAGGAGTGCTACAGTGCATTTCCCGATTGACCATGGTGGCAAAGTAACCTCCCCAAGCTGCATCAGCATGGACGAGGAACGAAAGACCGTGCTTTTCCTGAAACTCCTTTCGAAGCTCTAGAATCTCAGTCAAGCTGTCAACGGAGCCCTCTTCTGTCGATCCAATGACGGCTACAACAGCGTATACAGGAATCTCGTCCTTGACGCATGTGTCAAGGTGGCTCCTGAGCTTGGCGATGTCGATCTGAGCGCCGTTGTTGATGTCGACTCCGATCATGTTCTTTGAACCAAGACCGGCAATCGCTATAATACAGGCCATGTTAGCCAACTCACTCAAAACTCCCACTAAAATAATTCTGAGATTGACATACCTGCTCCTTTCGGCCAGGAGTAGTGGCGAGTCTTGCTGACGAAGTACTTGGCTGGCTCCTCGATTTCAAACTTCTTTTCAAGGTACTCGCGACCAACTGTCTGAATGTTGAACTCGTTGAGGGCACTCTCCAAGAACTGAGACGTGATTCCAAACTGCTTCTCTAGTTCCTTTGGCAGATCAAGGATGACGTCAGGTCGGAGGTTGAGCAACTCCCAGGTGCTCAGGTCAATGAATAGCTTCCTGGGCGCGGGGTGGCTCGAGGGTGCATAGAAGTCTTTGGCGATGAACTTGAGCTTTCCCTTCGCTTCCTTCGCTCCCAGTGCGAGTTGAAGACTTAGGGGATAGAACTTCAGGTTCCGTGCTACGTGGGCCAGATGTTAGTCTCCACAATACGTCTAGGAAAGGTCATGAGAAACATACCGACCCAGATAGATTCCAGGTTCGCAACAGTTCCTCCACAGGTGATGTGTCCCCACGCCAGTGGTGACTTGAATTCGTCGATGTTGTACCCAAACAGCTTGCAAAGTTGCTGGCCCACTCGCAGCTCAACCAAAGTGGTCATGGGGCTAGCCTCGAGGGCGACATTATTGGGGTTGTATAGCATGGTCATGAAGTATCCAAGTAGGGACGACATGGTCAAGTCTGTGCACATGTGGGCTTCATAGCGAGGGGACCAGAAGGGCGCAGAGTGCTCGCCTAGCAACTGTGCGACTTTTTCCGTTGCAAGACGAAGGTTGGTTCTCGCCTTGAGGAACTTTTCCGAGCGGCGGACTTCCTTGGGGATGAAGGCCTATCCAATTAGTGTCAGTGAACATGATGAACTCCAATATGAGCTGTGTGAAGTACCCGGTCTTCAGGATAGTAACTTTGCCTGGCAACGAGTAGCTCATCCAGGATAGTGTTGATATTTGCCCGGAAATCTGGAAGGTTGGAGCCCTTGGGCCCAATGAAATAGGCATGGGTAGCATCGAACTCTTCTTGACGTGGATCGGACATGATGAATGATTATTGAGATGGAAGATAGGGAAGTCAGGTTGTTGTGTAAGAGTTTGAATGATGATCGGGCGGCAAGGAATAGATGAATGGCTTTTATACTTTGACTTGACCACGATCTTCGAGGCATAACTATGTCCACATGTCAAATGGATAACTGACTCCGTGCCTAGCCTCTCATTGAGATCAAACCATGTAGATCCTTTCCTGCGACTCAGGCAGTACGCAAAACAACTGACATCACTATCCCTCTCATCCCACAACCTATTTCGCGCTTGGGAATGTGGCATCATGCAGCAGCTCGTTTATGTGTCTCGGAATCGGGCAGGCCCGGCCCCTCCAATAGTCCAATAAGCTAAGAGGAGTCCACCAGGGAAGGGATTGTCTTTGGCTATGTTTCAGCTGAAATCTGCACTACGTGCGTCCCGTGTCTTGAATTCAGCCGCCCCAGATGCGTGCCGAGAGTAAATAGTCGTGATGAAATGGAGTTTAACGGGCCCCGTTGGTAGCACAATCACCTTGATTGGTAGAACGAATGCCTGCGCGATGCTCAATCAGTGCATTCCGCCTCGACGCTGTTGTCATGATCCACTGCATATCTATCAATGGAGGAGATACTTGCCATGGTATTCGTGACTAGGCATGGGGCATTCCATGTTGAATTTCGATAATCGCATGCGAGCTGTTGATCGCTCGTAACCGAGCCTAGGGGAGATGGATGTTGCTCTTGTGTCTCAACTATGAAGGAACAGTCAGGCTAATCAAGTACAATTGCTTCTAGGCTATCTGTAGAAAAAGCGAGGACAATGAACTTTGATGTGAGCCGTGTACAGCCGACATCCGACAATAGGCCTGCAGGTGCTCACCCGAGAGTGACGCGAATAAGCTGCATGGCGGTCCGCAAGTGCTGTGTAACCCTTTTGATGCACCTGTCAGTGGAGGAGAGAAGAGAAAAGACGCCAAGGACGCTGTGCTCTACAGCAGGATAACCTGATTAGACATAGGATGTTTCCCTTGGACGTCAACTGCTCGCCTCGGCGCGTAGACACGTCAGACGAGAACAAGTGAGACAATGTCGACCGAGAATGGCCGGACCCTCGCCAATCACCACCCATTTCTGTCAGGTCTAGCTAACCGATTCAAGGGCGGTTACATTGCTCCAGTGTCTCAGTTCAGCCCGCTTCGACCGTGGACCACTCACGTTTGGCCTTCCAAGACACACAGCCTTTAAAGACGCCTCGGTCCGCTTTGTGGCGCGCTGAAATACCCGATAGCCCGTTCCTTGGTCTCAGCTTGTGCCGCTGTAGATCAGCTAGCCCAATGAAGGCAGGATCGCAGCCAATAGGCACGGGTCTGCCCTGAATTGTGCTTGGGAGTAATCTGACAAGTTTTTTCCCTTTCAACACAGCCCTTGAGAGGTCTCAGCCCGCCAGCTGTCGATGTCTAGAAAGAGCGAGATGAAGATCAATGTGCATTCTCATGCCAGCTGCGAAACTGTGGGTGGGTGCGGGGAAAAGAGCTCCCCCCTGGTAAGAGAGGTTAGGACATGGCTGGCACCCCTGGAGCATAAGGTGGAACGCATAAATGGGCACAACCAAACATAGGGTAGCACAACATGGCATAAAAGGGCCATCATAGCCCAGCTTATGCTAAGGTGAAATAATAGGTCAAGGCGAAGGGAATGACTATGAGTAGGTAGTGGAGGGGGTGTTTCTCATACCCTTGAGCACTAAATCACCGTGACAACTAGTGCTTCAGATCATGACACAAATCAACAATCAAGTATTACGACTAAGTACTACTATCGTCTCTTCAAGGCGCACGGAACAGTTCAAGACCTGCTGGACCTGCGGCCCTGGTCTTAGGTGCTTTTTGTTTCAGTAGCTACCCTGTACTTGTCCATATGAGTGAGAAATATGGCAAAAAGTGACAAAACTCATATTCAGATAGGTAAGTATTATACGGAATAAACTATCAATACTGAGTTTTATAAAGAGTAATAGTCTAAATTCTTAGCAACAGTAATGAGATTGATGGAATACTTCCCGTGGAAGCATGGCGCTTCTATCTGAGTCCAAAATAAGGAAGGCATCAAGCCCTAAAGCTTAGCATTCACTTTCTAGTTTCTACTATCGACGTCGATATATTGTCGTCTCTCTAGTCACGCTATGGTTGACAATGGTAACCGTGAGATTGAACTCGGCCGGGATGCCGTTCACTCGGGGTTATGCTCTAAGTTCCAGGGGTGGTCTTCTGAGTTCCCTATATTATGTATGGCAATGTGCTGAACTCTGTTCGGTGTAGCAAAGCAACACTAGTAACTGAGCGGTTAGTAACGGGGAATCGCGAGTGTGTTCTCTATCTACCCCAAATGGAGTTGTACTCCTTCAGGCCCGTTCTCCTTGTGATTCTCTATGCGGTCTATGGAACTCCTTCATCTTATCGCGATTCTGCCCACGTCATGTCCTTCTTGACTGTAATCGTACCCAGCGGAATGGAATTCCCCCTGTCGCCTTTCATATGCTCCACCACCGTGTTCTGTTCATTGATGTACGTCTCTGGCCACAAAACAGGCTCTTCGGCAGAGTCATTATCGTGAAGCCGCCTAAACGGACCGTCCTTGGCTGGCACCCTCTCCCTTTCCGTCTGCTTAGAGCCACTACCACCAATGGTGATGATTCCCTCCTTGCTGCGGTCTTGGGTCGCCCTAGTGATAAAGCGCCCGAATATTAGGTACAGCAGCGGTTGCATCGTGGGCAAGCACGCGCAGAGGAGTCCAATGGTTGGTTCGATGACTGTCCAGATCCATGGTGTTGAGATTAGTTCTGTTTGATCTGTCAGCCGGCTCTTGTGTCAACATGGGCAATGAATCAAGCGACTCACTGGTGAAGTCTGCTGTGGGTCCTGCTTGAAGAAGATCCACGATGTATTTCAGTCGGATGCAGCTGATTACTACGATCCTACGCCTAGTTAGCATCATATTGTGTCTTCCGAGGGTCTCTGAGATAACTCACAATCCACCGAGCAGAAAGATACCAGCAATAGCTACCCTTTGTGACCGCGGCACTTGGACTTTTGATACCTCCCAAATTGGCAATGAGATTATCAGTGCATCCACCACAATGTTAGGGATAGAGTTCCCGATGAAGAACTTGTTCTTATCGATGCACTTCCCCCCTTCCATGAAGGGTTTCCACGCCTTGTCGACGGGAGTGCATTGGAAGATGGTAGTGAACACGATGGCTATCCACCAAGCAAGGGTCAGTCCACCAAGGACATAGCCACCAATTTTCATCGATCGCGTCGGGAATATACGATAGTACATGAGCAGAATACTGGCTTTGATGGTGCAAAGTACTGTTCCGTAGACGAACTCGGTTAAAACCAGGCACTATCCTCACAATAAAGTCTGTTAGACCGCCATCAAAGGCAGGCAATGGGATACTCGATTGACTGACCAGCTGAGCTCTCCCAAGCCTGTTCTGGTCTTGCATCATGTTGACCGCCAGGGGTTTTCCAGCTCCACCAACGTAGACGACTAATTGCTGTGTTATTGATCATACCTCCAATTCTCCAGAGTAGACGAGGACTCACCTGCGATAGCGATAGCGGCGTTGGCCCATAATAGCGGCTGGTGGCACAATTAGCGATCGGATCGAAGCGCACGTGTGATCAAGGTTAGGCGTACCAAGGATATCAATATGAGCCAATCGTCAATCTCCAGGGCCATATTCTTCCGATGACGTGCCCATACCCTCGTAGCTACAACGGCCAACGCGAAGGGAATGGACACGGCACTGACAATAACAAGCGATGGGCCTTCATTGTGCTTGAGAACCTCGGGCGGGAGGGTGGACGACTGTGTGGCTGACATTGTGGCTGGGGAGGGAAATCGGGGTTTAACCAAACATCTCGGCAAGCAATCGCGGGACAGGAGAGAATATAGGTGGGCACTTGGCGACGTGAAATACTCTACGCGGCGGTATAACTGGAGTTTTCATGGGACTCGGCGTAAGGCTGGCAGTTCTCAGGGACAGCCGATGCTTGACTCGCTGGTTCATTCTGCAATGCAACGCAACGCCCCTTGAGGAAAAGATTCACAAAAAGAGGCGAAATGGGGCTCTCAGCAGGGGTTATAGTTCGTATGCGTGGTGCCATACCCATTGCTCCATATTCAATGAAACGCATCTTGCAAAGTCTAACTCGAACGATTTCGATAATGCTCCTTTAGTCACTCCACCAGGATCCCCTAGTCTCACGTTCTCGAAACTCCGGATGTTTTCCGATGAGCGGTTTCCACAGATAACAAGCGACCTTTGTGGCCCGGGCACCTTGATTATGTATAAGAACGAGGCAACATCACAACCATGTTGTGTTGCATCCAGCCACACCACCTTGTCAAGATTGGCAGAATCCAGCACTCGTGAAACTGTCAACTACCACGCAACAACTATGAGCAACAAACCCGTCTTGCTTTTTGTCACTGGGGCGTGGCATCCTCCCAAGTGCTATGATGGCCTCAAGAGCACTCTTAGTGATCTTGGATATGAGTGTGTCATCCCGAAGATGCCCACGATAGGAGCTGATAGCCATGGAGTCACCTGGGAGGCGGATAAGGCTAAGATCATTGAAACATCGGAGCCTTACTTTGCCGAGGGACGAGAGATCGTTCTTATTGCACATTCATACGGAGGCATTCCCGCTACTGCCGCCACAGAGAGACAGGGTATCAGCGACCGAGCAGAGAAGGGTCTTAAGGGTGGATTTCACTCAATCATTTTCATGGCTGCATTTGCAATTCCAGTCAAGGGATGGGATCTCATCACAACGTTTGGTGGCGCATACCCTGAGTGGCTTCAAACCGGCGAGAAATATACCAAGGTACGCGAAAAGAAATTGTGGCAAGCACATAAATGAATGTCTAACGAGGCGTAGAATAAAATAACGACTATGTCGCCCGAGGGAGCCTGGAATAGCCTATACAACGGCTGTCCCAAAGAAGCAGCCCAAGAAGCTTTTGAAGCGACACAGCCACATTCTCAAGACGCATTCGAGACTGGCCTAGACTTTATCGGCTCCGACATCACCATTCCAAAGACCTACATAATCTGTGAGAAGGATCAGGTGATACCGCTCCCTCTCCAGGAACAGCTTGTTCAGTCGACGCCGGGTATGAAGGAGGCGAGGATGACAACCAGTCATAGCCCGTTCCTTGAAAAGAGACAGGAAACTGCAGAGTTGATCGTCAAGATCGTCGAGGGTCGGAACTGACCCAACAGCACCCCTGTAGTTTTTATTTAAGCTAGTTGGTCTCGAATCAATAAACCCCTTAACTTGTGAACCATCATATCATTTATTTCTTACCGAGCTTAGCGTAGGCGAGCTGTCTGCAAATCGTAGCCGGTCTAAGCGTTGAAGGCGACCGGATGCGGCTCCGCAGATAGGTTCCGCAGCCAACACGTTTCAAAAGCCCACTCTCAGTTGAGCCGCAACACCCGTGCCTATCAAGGGCTAGATCATACTAATGGAATTTCGGGACACCATTGCGAAGCAAGCAGTCGGACTTGACCCTGTACAAGGTCTAGTTGGAGTCATCTAACGGGACATCTGGTGCGGCTTGGTCTGTAGCTAAAACCCTCTAGTCTAGCTAAAGCATTGCGGTGACGGCGATCATAGTCCAATATTTCGCCTTCTGGCGTGACGATCAAGGCACGCCATTGCGGCTCTTCAAAGTAGGGCAGACTATCGCGATAAGGAGCAAGGGGAGGGCAGGGGGTAGTCCGGACGGATTCACGGGTCGTTAATTAGACCCGGCAAGTTGCCGAGACTAACAAAGTTTAAATCTCTTCACAATCAATGGTCAGCTGTTGGCCTTAATACCTCTGTTTGATACTGCACCGGACTTTTCACTCCTGGCACAAACCTGAGCTGGTTGTCTCAGGTTACAGTGTTTTAGGTAATCTAGCTTTAAAAATTTGAGATATTAATAGCTATGTCTTCCACTGTTGTTTTTGGTGGCCAGTTTCACGGACGTAGCTACCAACCATATTTTTTCCTCGAGAATGCATATTGCTTCTGAATTTGTTCTTATGCCAAAAGTACTTGACAGTGAAACGCAAAGCAACTAACCTATTATCTTCCCCTCTGGCGCCTGATAATGCGGAGACAACTCAACTCTGACGCCATAGAGAACTCCCCTTGTCTAATCTATCCTCATCTCTGATGCGCCTAGCTTGTCTAACTCTAGTAAGGGCACACTATTTCCACCTGAATCCGGAACGTTGGTCCATCTCTTAAGGAGCTCCCCCAAATCAAGCTTAGATGTGTCAATCTCATCTATCATGACCTCCTCTGGGCCGAGAAGTCCCTCTATCTCTTCATCCAGTTCCCGATTGTCGATGTCGGTTGTAGACTCGCTATCTGTGGCAGCTGAAGACGGTGCATTGATGTCCACTCGGTACCGGAGCGTTGGCTCAGAGTCTGACGGTTGGGACCTTTGCGCGAGTATCCTCACACCCTCCATTGGCTCAGAGTCTAACATGGCTCTTCTGTATGTCGATGTTCGTTGGAGCCTTGGTAGGAGTATCCTCCCATCCTCCCTTGATGATGCCCTCCTCTTCTCTTCGTAAACTGATATGCGTGGCTTCCTCGCGGCTGGCATCATCGCGTGTGGTCTCATCCCGCCTGGCATTGGCCCTGGCGGTGGTATGTGGCCTGGCATTTTCCCGCCTACTCGGATCCGTCCATCTGCAGACACTGGAGGCGGCATCGGTGGTAGATGCCCGGGTAGCGCCGCATCAAACACTTGCCTTGATGACATCCTCATATTCATTTTGATGTGCATCCCAGGAAGGATAGCTGACCTCCATGTCTCTGGCGGGATGATTGCGCCTGTATCCTTGTTGACAATATTGTATTTGCGATTTCGTACCGCAACTTCAAATTGTGTACTGGTGAAGGCTGTGACAAGAAGGTTTTCCATCATCTGTCGAGAGTTTAACGTTAGTCTAAATCTCTCTTGTAGTTGCACGAAGCGTTGGATACACTTCTAGCTAGGAGAGCCGTAATAACTTCATAGGTAGCCCACATAAGCAAACCCTACATAAATTGAAACGCCAGAGATTGACTCAACTTACCTCCCAATTGCGGCAATGCTCATATGGCAGCGTAAACTTGCCGCTGGTAGTGTTCAGGGTAACGGCGTCCACCTCCTCACCCAGCCGGAAGAATAGAACGATCTGAACGCTCTCCTGCTGGTCCAGCTCTGACGGTTCCATGACCTCGATAGCTATCCAGGTTCTGCTTTGCGTGTCCCACTGTTTCGCCAATGTCATAGAAAGATGAACTTCGTGACGGACGCGTGGGTCGAGAGCCTTATACTGCTCCCACATTTGTAGTCGTCCTCTCCGCCAGCGGCGGGGCATGATTACAGAAAGGGCAGCTTCGATATCTCTCTGTTCCATCTCAAGTTTAATCAATGACGGTTTAGCCTGGGCATCGCTTCTGGCCGGTAGTTCAAGGAGAAAAGCCTCCAGCCTGTCACTCTCCCGGTCGTCATGTCGGCCACGTGAGAATATGCCATGAACCCAATTCGGAATGAAACGAAGTATTCGGTTTGGAGACGTGGTATTGGTAGGGGCGGCAGTGTTGCCGCTGAAAGATTCCTCTTCATCATCACCAGAGCCACCGTCCGAGTTGCTGATTGAAGGGGAATAATCCACGCTGGTCTCGTCTTCGGCGACAACGTCGCTTCCTGCGTATGGCCGACGGTAAACGAAGTGAGTAGGCGCAGGGATGGATGGCGCTTCACGGCTTCGAAATCTATAGGCAAGCCTGCGCACAGGGTCTTCGGCCACACTTCTGTCTTGAGGTTGAGGCCTGTCGTTTTCTATCGTCACTTCAATGCCGTCTGGTTGTGGCGCTGAGTTAGGTATAGCCTTATCAAGGACATCCTCTGTTTGCTTTCCTAATCTGCCAAGGGTAACACATCAATTTGATCAGTTCACAGTCCGTCGTCCGATGATGTTCACGTACTCTGCAACATGTGTTGTTGTGGCTAGGAGAGGTGTTGCTTCCGGCTTTTTGATGGCGCTATAACAACGATAATGAAATTAGTCAGGCACACCAGTTCAAAGAAGATCCTTCACCTGATGGTTTCCTCTGGTGTCGGGGCCGCTGTTTCGGGCTTGGAAGTGGGCGCTGCTGCCATAGCCTTGTCGGCTTTTTCTAGATGGCGCTGCATGACCTGTTTTGCGTGGTTTGCTCGCTTTCTCATTAGTTCCTGGGCCAGCTCTCTCAGAGCTTCCTCCTCCTCCAACGATGCGGGAGCCCGTGTTGGGTGGCTTTGAGAGACAGACATTAGCATGTTGTTCCATGATGTCGCTGGATTGTTACCCAAAGTGTAAGCGGAGGTTATACGAACAGTATTTGAAATTGTGCGAGGTTGACCACGTGGATGTGGAGGAAGAGGTCCAATTTCACCTGCCTCAGCTCCTGTTGGCAACGTTTGATCCGTGGTTCCAGCCATGGCCATGCTAGCTTCCGCCGGAATCCCAACTTATTAAGCTTCAATGACAAATCGTCGAGACCATCTGTCGACATTTGTGCCTTTACTTTCCTATTCTCTGAACCTTCAGCAGCTTCGTTCAACAAGATGATAATGACGCCGTATATCCTCTTGCATCTGTCGGAAAGACGCTTGATATCCCGCACGCCATCGATGTTGAAAATGGGGGCAGCCGTACCGCAGTCTTTCTTCATGATCTCTTAGAGTTGACTCAACACACCCGCCGTGGAATTGATCTCGAACGCAATCTCTTGAAGCCGATCGCTAGCTTCTACGGCGGCCTCGATGTGTGTCTGCAATGTGACGCCAAGTTGCAGCCCGAAAGCAACGATACCGACGATGGAGCCGGCAACTCCAATGGCCTCGGCCATGATTATCGTGCTTCTTTTCCAGATGAGGTAAACGTTGGTGAGAGTGGGACGACTGAATGAGGTTGTTGAAAGATCCTGCTGATGATGACTGCAGGGAAATTGATGAGGGGCAGCGCGTGCATTGCCAACGAATCAAACCCGAGAGCTCATGCAGGCTGACAGGGAGGGAAACATGTCATTCTTGGACTGATGGGATTTGCCTAGTCGAGTCCTATGCATCACGGGATGGAGCATAGTAGTGTTGGCGTGGGTTGGAAAGTTTATTGTAATATGGACCATTGATGACACCTTATAGCCTCAGCTAAGGGATTCGTGGACTAAACTAGTGCCCAAGGAAGAGAGGTGGGAAGAATGTTAATAACCAAAAGAACCCCCCAGCAACTCGGACTCTTGGCGAAGCGGGGACGGCAAGATTCGCTTCCGTCGAATGGCTGCTTTGGATGTAAGGGGATAAAGATCGCCCTCCCCTCTCTTATTGGTTTTATCTCGATGAGCTAGTCTGTTTTAAGTGCAAAGCGGAGTATCTAGAGATTGTCAAGAGTATCAATTTTCGAGTTTATATGGGAGTCCACGAATTTGAGGTTGAAATGAAAACGAAGGATAGATCACCATCTAGGTATCCAGCAGTATTCCATTTCTATCACCACTTCCAGAGTGAGGTTTAATTCATCCCCGTGTTCATATGTCTTGACTTCTTAACCCTAACGTGGCTGAGTAACCTCTAGACATCGCAAGCAAAAACCGAGGTCGTACAGGGTAGTTGCACATGCTCTCCGACGGACATGAAAACTTGCATTGAGTTTTCGCCCTGCATTAGCATAAGCAGCCTTCCACCGAATCGAGATCCATGGCGCGCTCTCAATTCCTACGCTGGACAACGAGTGGTCGATCTTTGCATGAGTTGAAACACGCCTCCGCATCCGTGTTGCTTAAAAACCTCCCGCCCCAGCATCTCCCACGCTGTCTTGGGCAACCCCGTAAGCTTTTTTGTGAGAATGCGCTGCAATTCCTTGCTGGCCATATTGGCCTCTGTTTCAACTCTCGTTCGGGGCCAATACCACTCGCCACGATGCAAATGTGTGAGTGCAACAGCAGGAGTGACAGAAGCTTTACTGAATGGTCTACACAGGTCCCTGGTCAAAGTTGCTGGCCTTCGAATGTGGAGTGGAGATCGTTTAATCACCTTGTCGGCGGTGTTCTCATCCAGACGGAGCCAGTGGCACAATCGTGTTATCCAGGCGACACTCAGGACCTCGAAAAGTGCGCCTATGTGAATAAGATGTGGACAGACCAGGATTTTCAGACCTCCCATCCCATTGGTAGACCTTATCCTTACAACATCACCTGTGCCCCTGTCGACTACGCTGCTGGACAAAAGCCCACCACATGCACTCTCGGCTCCCTTCCCGTTTACGCCGTCCACGCTACATCTCGTGCGCAGGTCCGGTCTACGCTCCTGTATGCTCGTCGACGCAACATCCGCCTTGTGATTTCTGGCACAGGGCATGATCTCCTCGGTCGGTCTGACGGATATGGCGGTCTTGAACTTTGGCTGCATGACTTCAAGCACGGCATTCAGTTTCAAAAGACTTACCAGTCGGAGAACAAATGTACTAAATCTAGATGGAAGGGAAGTGCCATCAAGATCGACGGTGTCTACCAATGGCGCGATGTCAACAAAGTCGCCAAAGAGAACAATGTTATTGCTGTCGGAGGAGGCTCCGTTTCACCTGGTGCCATCGGCGGGTGGGCATCTGGAGGTGGCCACGGGCCAGCGACAAGGAATTATGGTCTCGGCGCTGACCAGATCCTTGAGGCTGAGGTCATGCTCGCTGATGGACGAGTTGTCACCTGCAACCACTGCGAAAATACCGACCTTTTCCGAGCGCTTCGTGGAGGCGGGCCTGGGTACGGAATTACTCTGAGCAGCACCATCAAAGCACATCCCAATGTTGATGTTGTTACGGCCCATCATCTGCAGCTTGCTCCCCTAGAGAAAACGGAGAAGAATTCAGACCTTCTGGACGCTATTTCAGTATTGCTGCAAATGCTTCCCGACCTCAATGAGGCTGGCTTCTCGGGGTATAGTTTCTGGTTTCGCAATTTTCCTACCGTCTTTGTTGGGAATGCAACATCAGGCTATTCTCACGGCTTTTGGACGATCGGTATTGGCAAAGATGAAGCTGAGAAGGCCTGGGCTCCTGTTCGAAAAGCTCTGTCCAAGTTTGAGGATAAGCTTTTCATCAACGAGAGTTGGGCGAGCTATACCGATTACTGGTCTTTCTACGACACCGAGTCGGGACTCCATGATCCCGTAGGAGACACTGCGATCTTGACCTCGAGACTGATCAATCGAGAGTCTTTGATTGAATACGCCAGTGTACGTGATGCTGTGGAAGTCATAAGCGGTAAACCTGACGAGTTTCACTCAAACGTTGTCCTGCTTGTCTCTGGCGGGCAAGTTTTCGAGGACGCCAAGGACAAGACCTCTGGTCTGAACCCGGCCTGGCGCAAGTCGCATCTTGCAATTATCTCTGGGACTGGCATCCCAAAGACTGCTAGTCTCGCAGAGCGAAACAAAGCTAACTACGACACAACTTTTGTCAAGGGTGCGGCGCTGAAGAAGCTTGCGCCTGACACTGGCGCTTACATGAATGAAGGGGACCGCCATGATCCTGATTTCAAGGCGTCATTTTACGGAGAATTGCATGACGTTCATTTGAAGACGAAGCGCAAGTATGATCCATCCAATGCGTTTTACTGTCCAACATGTGTTGGGTCTGATGCCTTTGTTGAACGACCTGATGGGCCATTGTGCAAGGCGGAGGGTAATTGAAAGGCTTACTTTACACCTCTTTAATGTCAACTATTGCACTTTGCTTTGATGTTCTTAGTCTTAATTTTACTGGCGTGTTGATCGTGTACAAGAGAAAAGAGCATACTGATTAACAGACAGCAGCTTTAAAACCCAATACTGTAGAACACCGTAACTACAGTTATGAATGCATGATAGCATGAAAACCTAATCGTAACAGTAAAGCACGCCCACGTGATATTCTTTTAGTCCATCAACAAGACCACATCATCTCCTGCAAGCCACACGTACCACACCGTTGACGCTTGTTCCAAGGTGATTGTCTGCTTTTTGGCTCTTTGTAATTCTAGCGGGGCGATGTGGAACCCCTGCCAAAGACCCCTGTTTCTTCCCGAGCCATCCTGTACGAAATGAACGGGTATCCCCAAACCCCCAAGTCCAGCAGGTGTCCCGTCCCTGTGTCTTTGTTCATCACTGACGCAGCCCGCACTGTGAATGTGTTTGAACTATGGGCCTTTTTCAACGTGCAGTACAGTGTGAATCAGAGCATCATGGATAACAAAGATCGTCTCCAGTATAAATCGGCAACAGTTTGTTACCGTACAACCTTGTTCAAGCCCCGGATTCAAGTTGAGCACACGCGTTCAATCATTTCATAATGTCTACGTACAAACCCAAGTTCGTATCCGAGATTCAGCGGGTATTTGTGCAACACATCCATTCCTCTTCGCATATGTTGACTGATCAAACAGATGATGTACATCACGGGCGAGACTCAAGACCCTTCAGTAGAAACGATTGCTGTTGTTGAAGAAATCATTCGAGACCAACTTGTCCTCATGGTATGTATCAACTCTATCTTGCAATCAGAATCTCCTAAATATCTTCCAGCTCATGACTGCCAACGAACTTGCATCCTCACGCGGCGCCCGCTTCATCTCCAACGCAGACCTGTTCTTCCAGATCCGACATGACCCAGTGAGACTGGGACGACTCATGAACCTTCTTCGATGGAACCGGCTCCGCCTGAAGACCAAGGCGAAAAGCGACAAGTGCGATGCGGAACTCGCCGCCGCGAAGGATCTGGCCGAGGTTCTCAACGTCCCTGTCCAAAAGGATAAAAAGAACCAAAAGCCTCCCAAACTAGCGCTACCGTGGGACGTCGACTCTTACTTCTCTGTAGAGCTGCCAGAGAGCGAGGGGGCAGGGGGTCTTCTCCCGGAAACCAACCAGGCGACTGTCGAGAGGCTGCGTCGCGCAGACCAAATAACAAGGAGGATGACGCCAAAGGAGTACACGACATGGGCTGAATCCCGCCGCCGAGCATCTTTCAGTTATCGCAAGAAACAGAAATTCCGAGAATTCTGTGGTCTCGGTGTCATTGCTGAGCCCGAGCCCAAACACGATTGTCTAGATATCCTCAGCTTCCTGGCATGTGAGATGGTACAGCGATTGACTGAGATCGCACTGGCCATTCAAGGCAACGAACTCCAGCGGAAGAGGGGATCCAAGGGGTCAGTGAACAAGGTCCGCGAGGGTCTCTTTACGACAGACAAAACTGAGAGGGAAGCTGTTGATGTTGAGCATGTGAGACAAGCTTTCCAGGTGACGCAGACTCGGGCCCAGAAGAAGAGGCCAAGGCTGTACGGCGGTTCGGGGAGGGCCAAGCTCCACTTGATTTAGATGTTTAATGAGCATTGAGCTAGTAGAGAGGGCTTTGGGATTTTAATTCACTGCATCTCATCCTTGGGTTTATGAAACCAGAGTGATTGCCACCCCGATCGACACAAGGCCAGTACTTGCGGTTTGAGGAAGCAGTAGCATGCGAGACTTGTATCTGCAGGTAGGCAGTGATACAAGTGGTTATTAATTAGACTAGTATTTATAAGACTTAGAATATTATCTCCTAAAAGCATCTAAGGCTCGTTCTTAAAGTTTATAGCGCCTTAGGTAAAGGGTGAAGGTTATTATCAGGTACAATGACGGGCAGACAGAAGAACTCTTTCACGAGTCGAGGACATGCCCTCAACATCTCGCAGCAAACAAATACGTATACATGAAATTGTGCTCAACACATTCCTGCCGGGCATCCAATTCCAGTACCAGCTTGAACACCCGCAATGGCAATAATCGCGTTGATAACACCTCCAATGCCCTCGCCCGCAATCATACCAGACAGAACAGAAAAGAGATACTCCTCGTAGCTAGCCGGGCGGAATCTCTTCCAAAGCAGCGCGATTATAGCTCCAATCATCATGGCTGTTCCGATGCAAGGTTGCGGAATGACCATCATCAGACCAAGCGTCATAAAGTTTGGCAGATAGAGACGGTACTTCTGCCGTTCCTTCACCAGGTAGAAGTGCTTTATGATAGTGACTAGGCAGCCAACAACAGTGATGCAGATGGCAAATATGCCGGATGACTTGGGGATGGGAAGAGTTGGGCTTGTTGCTGCGATGGTGGCTGCTCTCCACGCGGATACAGATGGGGCCGAGAAGGCACAAGTCTCGGCTGTGATATCCAGGATGCAGGGGTAGGCCGATGCAAAGACCAGGAAGATTGCTGGTGCGAGGAAGATGGCGACACCGCTGCCGAGCAGCTGAGCTAACCACTGTGCTCGAGGAGGCGTTCTAAGAAGGAATCTATTAAACAGTAAGCCTCGTACCGGTCTGTGATATCATCATGACTACTAACCCGACTCTGAAATCAGCTGTCAGATCAGTGGCCTGGTTCGCCACGCCAGCCGCAACGGCACCACCAAGGGAGTTGAGAGTCTGAGCCTTCGCTAGAGTCCAACTATCACCACGAGTCATGCCTCCGAGGACCAGCTGAGAAGACTTTGCGATGGCGGTAAGGGGTGTCATGTCTGTCATTCCGGTGCTCAAAATGGCCAGGACGGTCAGAATGACAGCCATGATGATGGAAACGATGGTCATTGACAAGGGCATTCCCCATTGCAAGCCGCAACTGAGGCAGGTTACAATGATTGACACAACCAAGCCACTGATCCACATCCATGGCTTAATAGCCTGCGACTCATCTGCTGTGTCTTCGGATCTGTCGTCGTAGGATTTGGAGTAGCGCTCGATCCATGTGGCTTTGATGCCAATGGCCTCACAGGCTGAGCAGAAGGAGGCACATACTCTGTGAGCCAGGACCTTGGCGGCGATAGAGAGGAGCCGGTATTGACAGAGCACCTCGACGATTGAAACCGCCACCATAAGAAGAACTCCACTAGAATGTTGTAAGAATTTGACAGTCGAGGTGGGTAACGATAAAGAACTTACGGCCAAAGAAGCCAGTACCGCGGACTAGGCTTGTTAACAGGGTCTTCCAGGTTCATGCTCATATAAGTCGTCAACTCCTCCCACGGACCCGTGTAGTCCGGGCCCATGATCTTGACACCGCTGGCAACTCCGGTACGGACCAGGACGGGGCCAATAATACCCCAGCTGATGACAGCACCGGCGAACATAGATGCGGCCGTGTTAGAGCCGACCATCATTCCAGAGCCGATAATGGCAGGTGTCCATTCAAGAAACCAGCCCCAGTTCTCAACAAAGATGGCCCCGTTGTTATGACCACCCCAGATGAAGAACCATGTGAAGATGTGCCAGTCCCAAAGAATGCCAGGGGCAAAGTTGGAAGCGACTCTCAGGACCAGAGCTGCTACAAAGGCAATGCCGAGCATCTTGACCTTTTTCATCGCTGCGGTTTCGCCAGCAGCTGCGATATGAATGGATTGGATCGTTGTGGCCGTGGCAGTCGCGGTAGGGAAGACAAGATTGAGAGCTCTGGATAGCTTAATAATGAAGAGTCTCCTGACTGTGCCATTGGGTCAGTGCCTAGATACCAGAGGCAGATAAGTGTCCTAACTTACACGGTGTAGCAAAGAAGAATCCTACGTAAGCAAGACCCAGAGTGAAGAGAACGATTCTTCCATAATCTGCCGTTGGAGTGTGCAGGAGGTCCATCTGGTACAGAGCCGGGATAGCACTAGTAAAGACGGTACTGAGGCCACCGGCAGCCGTGGCACTTGTCTGAATTATTGCATTCTCTTTCGGTCCAAAGGCTCCTCCAAGAATTGGGAAAGACTCGGAGAAGGCTTTGCTCAAGCTCTTGACGACGGCAAAGCCAACGATGGCGCCGAAGAGGTTTGCGGGAAAGGTTATGCCCATTCGTAGACCTGAGGGTGGAACAAGATATGTTAATAGGTTGTGTCAAGACTTAGGCGGTTTCATAACATACCGAGGTAAACATTGGCTGCATTGACGATTCCTCCCAGGAGGACACCCACAAAGACACTGCGAGTTCGGAGGATACGGCGACCCGTCTCCAAACTCTCGAGTGTTTCATCGACGGGGAAAGGAACAAACAGGTCTTCCTCGGTCAGAAGAACCTCTCCTGGCATGGCAATCGAATGGCTTCCGTCGCCTTCGTCCGGAGAGATTTTGCCATTGACACTGTCAACAGTTGCCGTCTTGGTCGGCTCCATGATGGAATGTGTTGGAGAATTGTGACGCTGGAACTGTTTGCTAGCCGGCTGAGGCTATCGACTTGATTCTTGATCAGTTAATCCAAGTTGACTGAAGCACTTGTTATATCGTCGATTCTCCTTTGTACTCGACCCCATGATTCAACCACGCGATCGCGTCGTCTTGATTATCTCTGCTGGTTATTGGAACTAGCGAAGTTCCTCGCCCCTTGATCTTTCTCGGCGATAAGAGATAAGCTATGTTCTTATCTCTCGGCATGAACTAAACTGGAGCTGGCTAGTCTCTCCTGTCACCAGGGGTCTGTCTGGGTCAAAGTTTGTCGAGAATTTCCTCAAACGGTGAAAAAGAACGACGAGAACGCGGGGTTATGAGCTAACTCAGTCAGGCGATTTTTGATTGACGCTGCCTTACGTCTTTGGGTTTGTAATTGCTGTCTCGTGAAAGAATCGTACTCCGATTCAAGGCGAGGCTGAGTATATTTTGTCAACTCATGGTTGCTTCTACGACACCGCCACAAGTCATTGATTGACCTTGCAAATCACAAACCCCCTGTCCTCCACCATGTGTCAATTCCACGCCCACGACGTCAACACCAACTCCAATTTCCACGATGTGGTCACCAAGCATACTCAGTTGCAACTAGCCGTCGAATTCGATCGAAAGATCTTGACGGGAAGCGCAATTCTTACCCTAGAGTCTCTCAAATCAGAGGGCCTCGGCACTGTCATTCTCGACACCAGTTACCTCAACATCCTCAGCGCGAGTGTGGGTGGGGAACAAGTCCAATGGCAGCTGGGCCAAGCCACAGACCAAAATGGCCGCCCACTGATTGTGCAGCTTGGTCGCAGCTACACTAAGGATGAGAACTTGGAGCTTGAGGTAAGTTTGCTGAGGTGGAGAGTGAAATACATGATGGCGACTCACACCCCAACAGATTCACTTTGAGACTACCAACCAATGCACCGGCCTCCAATGGTTCGGTCCTGAGCAGACAGACGACAAACTGTACCCCTTCCTCTGTTCGTTCCCCTTACATCGTCTCATGCAGAGCATGGCTTACAGTCTCTAGTTTCTCAAGGAGAGCCCGTCCACGCACGCTCCATTTTCCCTTGTCAGGACACTCCTTCTGTCAAGACGACGTTTAACATTGCCATCTCCTCCCCATTGCCGGTTGTTGCAAGTGGTATCCCTCAACATGATCTTCTTTTTCCTCCTGTTTCCAACATGGAGGAGACGAAAGAGTACAAGTTTCAGCAAGCTGTTCCCACCTCTAATTACCTGTTTGCCATCGCTAGCGGGTAAGCTTTCTTTGATGAGTCTGAAGACCGATCTCACCACTGACACCGCTTTCTTAGCAATTTAGCCGGCGCAAAGATTGGCAAGATGAGCTATCTGTACTCCGCGCCATCGAGCTTAGAAGCAGCTGTGGCTGAGCTTCAACCCGACATTGACGCAATTATTGTCGCTGCCGAGGTGAGATCACAGTAACCCCTTTGGATCTTGATATAAGAGAGATAGCTAACGCAGTTGCGTGACTCAGAACCTCATTTTCACGAACCCCTGGCCGTTATACAACCTCGTCATCCTCCCCAAATCCTTCCATCTCGGCGGAATGGAAAACCCCGTCTTCAACTTCTACAGCGCGACTGTCATTTCTGGCGACCGAGAGAACATTTCTGTTGTCGCCCACGAGTTTGCGCACAACTTTAGCGGCAACCTGGTTACAAATTCGTCCTGGGAGCATTTCTGGCTGAACGAAGGATGGACCGTTTACACTGAGCGTGAGATTCTACGTCAGATCAAGGGTGAGATGGCAGCCGTCTTTGAGGCAATCGTAGGTTGGAACGAGCTCGTCTATGGCATCGAGTCGTATGGAGGCAACGAGAGCCCAGAGACAAGCTTGGTCTTGGACCTTCAGGGCAAGCGACCAGATGATGTCATGTCCAAGATCTCTTATGAGAAGGGATATACTTTCCTATGTTTCTTGGAGAAGTTGGTTGGACGAGAGAAGTGGATGCCCTTTATCCCGCATGTGAGTTCAACCATCTTTCTCTCCATTGACTGTGTACAGAAGACTAATTAGATGCAGTATTTCAGAAAGTTTTCAAGGGCAACACTTGACTCAGATACGTTCAAGGCTACGCTTTTGGAGTTTTTCTCTCAGGATGCTGCCGCAACGGAAGCCCTCAATTCCATCAACTGGAATGAATGGTACCACAAGCCTGGCTTGCCGCAGAAGCCCGACTTCCACTCTCCAGAGTATGATGAATGCCTCAGTCTTGCACAGAAGTGGATCAACATGAATTCTGATTCAAATGCCTCGGTATCTGCTGCTGATGTCGAGGGCTGGAGCGCTGGCCAGCTGAACGTGTTTCTCGATGCCCTTCTGGACTCACCAACACCCATCACTTTAGACTCTTCCCAGCTTCTTGGCACTCTATATGGGCTAAGGAAGTCGACCAACTTTGAGGTGTTGTCACGATATTTACGAGTCGGCTTGAAGGCAGAAGACCGAAGTCTCTTTAAAGACACCGAGGCTTTCCTTGGAGAAACTGGACGAATGAAGTTTGTCAGACCACTGTAAGTCGAAGCGTTCCTATTTTCGGGTTGGGATACTAATTGCTTCCAGGTTCGAATGTTTGCAAAGTCTAGACAAAGAATTTGCCAGCAAGATCTTCCACAAGTATGAGAGGTTTTACCATCCCACTTGTATTCGTCTGTTGGAGAAGGTGCTCGGGATTACAGTATGATGTGAGATTATCCGAGAATTTGAGCTGCACATGGCAAAAGGGAGGAAATATTAAAACAAAGATGTTTAATCCTAATTCTCTGCTTAGGGTGATCACGGCAGCATCATAAGAGTACACTCATCATAAGAGTATACTCGTCATAAGAGTAGACTTATTATAAGAGTAGACTTGTAGAACTATAATAAAAGGCACCTGAAGCCTCTATAAGAGAATCTCTTCAGATAACTTAGTAGATTTCAAGGCCTCAAGGATTTCTTATTCAAGCCTGTCTCCTTCCTTGGTCTCGTCAAGGGCCTCTTCGGAGAACTCATCGTGGACAAGCAGGAAATCAGCATTTTCAGTACCGTATCACTAGATACTTGCCAAAGTGGTATGAACGGTCGCAAGTGGGCTCGGAACCAAAAGAGTGACTCAAAAGTAGAATGATGGCAGTTCTATTACAACCTGTAGATCGCAATGCTTCTATCGCCTTTTTATGAGTTATGAAGAGTATGTCTACCCCCGATCTAAGCTGAACCTCACTTTCCTTGCCATCGAGCGGCTATCTCCCCTA
Organism: Fusarium liriodendri; assembly: GCA_023509735.1. Taxonomy (NCBI): domain Eukaryota; kingdom Fungi; phylum Ascomycota; class Sordariomycetes; order Hypocreales; family Nectriaceae; genus Fusarium; species Fusarium liriodendri. Next base: position 141,797 of record JALLKD010000139.1, on the reverse strand, counting down.
GATATGAGCCATAAACTTTGATTGCATTGAAGCTGCGTACGACTGTTAGCTCTGGAACCTATAGAGGATTTCTTCACTTCAAAACTTACTAGTTGATCTTGTCCAGCTTTTCTGTAATTACGATCCTTGTGTCAGTGAGTTTCAGCATGATTAGCCAGGGGCCACGTACCGTTCACAGAATGGATACCGTCAGTCGGCCTCCCTACTGGGAGCAAGAGAACGTTTTTCTTCAAGACCTTTTTCATGTCCAGAGCGATTGGGATACTATTTCCAGTTAGCAAGATGATGTTTCTCAGCACTCAATGGATACAGACCTGCCACCCTCACAAGTGATTGGAGGAGTAAGGCCCCAAGTTCTTTCTATGGCCTTGATCGCCGCCTGATAGCTCCAATGGTCAACATCTTCATAGAACCAGTCACTCTGGTGCACGCAGTCAATGTCAAGCTCATTCTTGCTCTGAAGCTGCTTGAACTTGGCTTCTATGTGCTGTCGAACCAGAGCATCCACCTCGCTAGCCTCCATGCGCGGAACTGTCCGGATACTGAACTTTCCTACCAAGGCGGCGGGAATTGAGGTGGTCGCTCCAGGTCCGGGCTTCAAATTCTCTATGCGATGGAGACTGAGAGAAGGTTGTCGCCATCTAAACTCGTGTTAGCTTCTGGACGGTCTTGGAAAGCGAGGAACCACACCAACTTACTTGGAAATAATTGTTTCTGCTTTTGTTGCGTGAACCAGCCTCCCTCCAATCCCCCCATCCAGAGCTTCCAGTGTAAGTGGTAGCTTCTCGTAAGAATCTCGCTCTTCATCCGTGACCTCGAGCACAGCCTCATAGACACCAGGAATGAGCAATTTGCCCTCAGGGTCCACAAGCGAGCTCATGACGTTGACCATGTCAGTCATTGGTTCCGAAATGGCACCACCAAAAAGGCCACTGTGGGCATCTTCTTGAGCACCACGAATGGTGATTCTGTAAAAAAGGACTCCTCTAAGGCCTCCAGGGATCGTTGGTTGCGTGTTGCTCGCCCAAGCGACATCAGTCAAGCACACGGCATCGATGTCGGAAAGGAATTGGCTTGCTTCCTCTTCAAGGGCGCCTCGAAATCCAACTGAGCCATTCTCCTCCATTCCCTCGAGAAAAAAAGCCAGGTTCACTGGGACTTCTTGGTTCGCGTCTTGAAATGCTTCCAGCATGTTGAGCCAGTTCACCAGCGGGCCTTTGTCATCGGAGGTTCCTCTTCCGTGCAGAACCTCGTTACTGTCTGTCAGAGTCCATGGGTCATGATCCCATCCATCTTGCAGACTGGCCGGCTGAACATCGTAATGGCTATAGACCATGATTGTGGGCTTATCGGGATCATTTCCAAATCGACCAAGGACCAATGGGGGCAAGTCAAGGTCTGTTCCAATTTCTTTGCCAAGAGATTTTAAGCGGGCTTCAACGCCCAACTCTTTCATCTGAGCCATAATCCAGTGGGCCATCTGAACTCACAATCAGCAAATGCGGCCTTCAAGCCATCAGCGGGTGAGGGGACCTTGATAGTGTCGGCCCTACGACCAGCCTCGGAAGACACAGAAGGGATTTGGATGGCATCTCGGAGCCCTGGGTAATTTCGCCACAGTTAGTTGGTACTCATGCTCCAAATGTAAGCAGCCGAACTTACTGTCGATGAACCGAGCTTGAAGCTTGTCGACGCTGATTATCCGTCAGCTACATTCTTCAGGTCAACCAGGATAAACAGTACCTATCACAAAATTTCGCGCAATCCATTCTGATTCGAGACTGAACCTCAAAGCTCTGTACCTGACAAACAGAACTTCTGGATATCTTTGGTATCGTCAAAACGCCAGTATTTTGCATCACCTTTTATCATGGCTTCTGACTCATTTCTGTCGTGCTGATTGGTCAGACGCTCCACCTCCAATCAGCGGCGATCTGAGATGTGTCAAAAATTGCCGTATTTGGACATTCTGTACGAGGTCCAATCACGAGCTATTTGATGGAGACAACTCGGATCAAGAACCTCTCTTGTGAAGGATCTTAGGCTGGGTATATACTGGGGCAAATGGCTTTACCGGACTCTGTTAGCATCATTTATCAATTTCATCGCTATGATCAACATGAGTGCAAAGCCAAAAATTCTCGTTATCGGGTCACCAGCTGGTCTCGTTGCTGATGAAACCTGGGCCAATTTCACCACCAATTTCAACGTCAAATATTACGATTTCCCGACTAATGATGCCTTTCACGAGTCATTGAGATCTGGAAGCTGCAAGGATGTTGATGGCATTATGCGCCTTGGCCTTAATCTACCAGAGGGTTGTGAAAAGGTCCTGATCGGCTGGACGCATCGGGGTCTTGAGCGTTTTCCCCCAAGTCTCAAAGTGATCGTCAATTTCGGCCATGGCTACAACGACGAGGCGGTTGATGAGCTTCGCAAAAAAGGGATCACATTCTTCAACACGATAGGTGGGAGTCAATCCACAGCTGCGGTGGGAATCTACCTCATTGTGGCGGCTTTCCGCAACCTGAGCCGATATGAGCGGATGCTTCGCCAAGATCAATTTCTTCCAGCTCTCAGGGACTCTGCCAGAAATGCTGTTGACCCTTTTGGGAAAAGCCTCGGCATCGTTGGCATGGGCTCTATCGGGGAGACCATTGCGAGGCAAGCAGCTACGTTGGGCATGAAGATTCACTGCATAGACAGGCCAAGCCTACGCAATCGGCTTGAAATCGAAGGAAGCTCAGCGACAGACCTTCCTCCGGTTGTCCTCCACGACAGCCTATTGAGTCTTGCACGAGTAGTCGATTGTATTCTGCTGTCATGTCCTTATTCAGCCGCAACCCATCATCTTCTCTGTAAAGAGGTGTTCAGCAAGATGAAGAAGGGGGTCAGGATCATCAACATCGCTAGGGGACTCTGCATCGACGAAGAAGCACTTTGCGATGCCATTGAGGAGGGCATCGTGGGCGGTGCTGGGTTGGACGTTCACCATGACGAGTAAGCGCCTACATCGCTGCCACGCGAACATGATCTAACAAACTCAAGGCCAAAGGTGAATCTCAGACTACTGGACTATGACTGCGTGACATTGTTACCGCATGTTGGTGGTCTAACAAACGATTCAATGAAGGTATGTCGCATCTGTAACTCCGCTTATCCATGTCTTTAAGCTGATTGTAACTAGAATCATGCCGAGCTTGCTTTGAGCCATATCGTCAATTATTTCGCTACGGAATCGACAGGTTCTAACTCAGTTGTGTGATTTAGGCAGTGTGTTAGTGTGAAAACAAGGGTTGAAGGGTGAATAACGGACACGGTTGTGAGGAGCGTAAACATCAAAGATGCTCAAAGAAATTGATTACAATTAGACTTTTTTCAACTATTCTTAGACTAGCATGAGTAAAATTCTTCAGCAGATATTAAGACGAATTTACAACGGATCAGGGTGCCTTATGATTGCTGACTCGTGTGGTTTGCAAAGTTCCCGCCCTTCCATGTGTAGGGTAAGTAGGTAGGCAGCTACAGAACGAGAAGGGCCATCATAGTGCGTCAACGTCCCGAAGGAATACATTGGTAATTAGCAAAGTGCGACTATCTTTCATCTCTTTGGATCAACAACACTAATTTGATGCTGGCAGCGTCTAACTTCACCGTTATGGCGACTATTCTCTGTGACGTAACCAACAACCCAACTCGGGAACATGTTCTTTTACAAAGTGACAACAATTCTCTTCATGTTCATCCTCATCCCTTTGTTCAAGATATACTATTAATGATATCAGTTCAAGCGCACTTTTAAATTAATCAATGAGAGCTATGCAATGTTTCGAATACTAGAAAAATCCATTCTTTTGTCTAAATCTGCCTACTCCTCAATGACATGACCCCACTCATGCTCAACGCGCCCATAAATGATATCTTCCAGCCAGGACTTGATCTTTGTTGAATACTGGCACAATGGAGTCTTTGTTCCAGCGCTTGTAACCGTCATGGGGAAGGACACATCTGCGTCATCATACCGAATGCATGAAACAGGAGTAATAAACATCTATGAAATGTTAGCATAACGGGGAATGAGGCTCAAGCATCAGGGTGCAAACTTACTGCAGTTCCACTGACAAAGCATTCGACAAGACGGCCATCAGTATGAGCTTCCGCGATCTCATCCATAGTCAATGGCCGCTCAACAACCTCCAGCGGCTCGAGGTCGGACCACTGAGATGCAGTGTCCTTGGCCAACCTCTCCCTAGCAATTTCCAAGACACTCTGTCGAGTAACACCGGGAAGAATGACTCCGGTATCGAGCGAGCTTGTAACCAGTTCCAGCTGTTGTGCGTCCTTTCGTTTCCAGATGACAAAGAAGTTGCTTGCACCCGCCTCTGTCACGTACTTCTCAGGCCCGAAGAGCCACAGAGTCTGGCCGCATCCCTCCTCACGAGCCCTGCCATGTGCCGCCATAGCTGGTCCGTAGCTAGCACCCACCTTGGCATTGCCAAAGCCTCCAGGCCAAGCACGGATAATGTCGGAACTGCTCGCTAGTAGTTTGACACCAGGGTGTGGCGCCTTGGAGGCTTGCGGAAACAATGCTGCAAAAAGAAAGAAGAGTGCCTCGGCTGGAACACTGATTCCCAATGCCTCTCCGCTTCCAATCATGGCCGGTCTTAGGTAGATATTGGTGCCGGGCTCTGGCAACCAACGAGGGCACTCGGTCGCCACATAGCTAGTGATAACATCAAGCAGTCCCTGGGGGCTGAAAGATGGAAGGGCAACTCTGGCGTTGGACCTGAGCATACGAGCGCAGTTGAGCTGAGGTCGGAATAGGCGGAGCCTATTGTCGTAACCACGATACACTTTCATTCCTTCCTAATGGGTGGTGTTAATAAGTCTCAATCAGGCAATTAGAGAAGGTATTTTACTTACGAAAGTCTCGGTAGCGTAATGCAACACGCTGGCAGTAGGTTCTAGTGAAATCTTGCCATAAGGCATCATCTCTGCATTTTCCCAGCCATTCTCTGCAGTCCAGCGCACCTTCACCATGTGAGCAGTGGTGGCCTTTTGCGTGAATCTCACAGGGTCATCGGCAGCCGGAACCGGGCCTTGTTCGCATTCTGGTACAAGGTCTCTGTGCATTCCCTTTGACCTTAGCTCGCCGAGCTTCGGCTGAGAAGTCAGGGCTGAAGCCTCTGGTGGAGTAGCGATGGCGCTGGGGCTCATGATTGCGGTTACTGTTGCGAAATTATAAAAAGATGTATCGGGTGGGCGATATAGAAGATGTCTTATCTTGGGTTGAGCGCACAGTAGTTAAGTGGCAGCTTGAGGGAAGTATTGAGCTTTATGCAACCCACATCGCGACTTGGCTAAGACTCCCAGGAGTAAACGTTCTAGGCCCGTCGTGTTTATTGCCAGATTGGGTATCTGGGAACGATGCAATTTTCCCGCGGCTCCACCATATGTGGCAATCATCCATTGGAACCACACACATTACAGGATGTTTTCTACGATAGTCATCACGTTACTGACTTCGAGATCTTTTATGGGTGAAGTATTAGATGTCAAGCATCACAGGTAGCCGATTACCCCCATGATTGATCTGCCAAGAGGGGCATCTTAAGAGCCACGCTGTGGGAAAACCCAAAGGTATTCATACCATACAGGATGGTTATCAAGATGAAGCTGCCAACATTGCGATTCCCTGCAAATTCCAAGTGATCTATATCGCTCCTAATGAGCAGCTTCATGAGTTTACAAGAACAATATCTGCTGACAAATCCATCATGGGATTTCTACAAAGTCTATGCTCCAACCGCGTGCACAACGAGAATAGATCTCCACTGAGAAACGATCTAATCGATCATCATCGTCCTGCGGTATACTGTTCTCTTCCAGGTCAACCATCCTTACTTTAATGACTTCCCAACCAAGCCTGGAGCCTCGTTGACTGTACTCTTGATCAATGTACTGGAGAAGCCTATGAGCATGGCGCACATTCCATATCCCCTCTCGATCCCGCGGAAATCCAGAGATCCAATCTTTGATCCACTCCTTTGCTGCTTGGTCATCGGATGAGTAGTACGCGTTCATTAATGCAGGAACCATTCCGTGACCGTAGGCGTTGCTGGCAGCACATACGGAGCTAGACACACCGGCTGCGAGACGGCAAGCGACAAGAATAAGCTTCCGTCCGTTCTCTGGAAGCTTTCGTCTCACTCCTGGCGAATACTTCATTTCAAGCCTTACCAGTGACACCAAGTAGTGCATGAAGCTAGTCGCAGCTTTTGCCGGGTTGGCCGCGCGACTCAACGTCAACGGGCGAACAATCAATGTCGATCCATCTTCGCTCAGCTTCCATGGATCGGCATCTACCTCGTCGGCAGACGGCACGTCACGGTCAGGCAGTGACCGTCGCCATGCTTTCAACTCATCGATTAGGCCCCGTGCTTGCATGCGCCAGTGACTGTCAAGTTGAGGACTGGTCCGACATTCTTCTTCAAACTCACCCACTCGAGGCAATATGTAGAGAAGCCGGTCCGAAGGATCGGTAGAAGTTCTAAGTGATGTCCCCAGCATGGCCGAGACGTTGGACGTTGCCAGACTATGGCAAGCAGTATAGGATCGATCGAAGATTTCCAGGTAAGCCGCAATCCTGGAGAATGAGCGAATGATGGATTTCCCAACAGGTAGTTCACCAACTTGAGCAACGTTGTGGGACAAATATGTCACAGCAGCATGACTGTGTACATACCAGAGCTTTATTTGCCCTCGATTAAGCTCGAAGTTGGCAAGTAGGAGCAAAGTAGCAAGCCATGCAATGGTATTCTGACCCCTACCAGGCGCATCAATGGTGGCAATGCCATCGCTCAAATGTGCTGACCGCATGTAACCGAGAGCGTCGACAAAGTGATCCAATGCATGTAGGGCAGCGCAGTCGGCAACCACCTTGGACACGGAAGATGACTGGGACATGTGGAGGGCGGATAATGCCAGGGCGGCGTGAAAGAAGCCCTTGTCTAAGCCACCAACGCCAAGGACATCACGAACCCCAAGGACGGAGAGAAGACCTGACAGCGAGGGGTCACAGAGATGATGATAGTATATCATGTCCTGTGGGAACTTTGCCGCTTCAAAGAGGCCTGGCGGTGCAACTGATGATGGCTCAGGTCCTTGTATGACAGCTGGAAACCCAGACCAACTTGTGTCGGTCTGTTGGTCGGTCCACTCGCTCGAAGCTGGGGAGTTTTGGATGATTGGAAAAATCGCATCGATTCCCGTGATTTCAAATCGAGGGGGATGTGGCGTCGAGCCAGCTTGTTGTTGCTCGGGGCTGTCGACGAGAGGGAACCTCTCGAGCTGTGTTTCGACAAGAGCAGGCACTGCTCCATGGCAGGATGCTGGACTTGTGATGGCGTCGATGAGACCATGGTCTTGGGAGGCTCGAATTGAGGCGACTGGGGGGCTAACAAAGGGTTCCACGACAAGGGGAGGTGAGGTTACAGAGTTGTTGAAAATCCTTTGTTGAGCTTCGGAGTCTGTTTGATGGCTCTGGTCTGGATCGATGTCCTGGACAATTGCCTGGGCATTGTCTCCAGTCTCAGGTGATTGCGGAGATGCCTCTATTTCGCCTGCTAACTGCCGACCAGTGTCTGGCGGAGGAGTCGGATGGGTCGACGCCTGTCCTTGATCACCTCCGAGCGTCGGGGTCCCTGGCGCCTCGTTTGCTGCCTGTGGAGACGTCTTGTCTCTTTCATTTCTTAGGTGTTTGTTCCGTAACAAGTCTGTCTGGTCCCTGAACCTGAACCGAGTAACATAGCCCCCGCATTGGAGCCGGAGCCGGGTACACTGATTGATGTGAGTGAATGACGCAAGACAGAGTGGAGGATGGGGTCTTACATTGGAACAATGCGGTTTGGCCTCATCACACTTGAGACGACGTGCACGGCAAGTTACGCATCCGCTACGTTTTCTCGAGGCCACGTTTCGCTTTCGAGCCACATGCATTGTTTCTTGCGGGATGAAATGTCTCCGTTTTGCAATGCATTCTCCAGAAAACGACAGGCATGAGGATTGAACTGCCCCTGTTGGTGATGCCTCAGGTGGAGGATTATGGTGGAGAGAAACACTAACTGCATTAGGCAGTTTTATACGAGCACGATAACGATAGCTTCGACACGTTTTGCACTGAGTCATGATCGTGTTGTAAGTGGGTAGGCCTGTGGAATAGCGATTGGCCGAGTAGATAAGCCTACCTCCCATGACTCTACCTCTTGTTCGTTACTATTTCGCCGCTGGGTTAAAAATGAATACGAGGTTAACTCTACCGAGGCTTGAGCAATTGAGCGCAAGTACCTTACTTGATGCAATTACACACTTTAGCCATCCATTCCTTAGTGTTCTTCCGAACAGCCTTGTAACTAGACTTTTTATTGAGTTAGTAAGGCATCATCGACTGCCTAGTTACGAATGATATGTCAAGATTGTCTATACCTCATTATGCTACCAATTTTTCTTACTGACCATCACATTTTCTTCGTGGTCCATCTACCCTTTGCTCGAATCCTTGCTCCAAAGTAGAAGAATATCCAGGGAATAGGGAGCAACGCTAATGCCACATAGCCAGTCAAGTTAGAGGCGTTCTTGATACCCAACGCCGAGTACATCTTTGGCACTATAGGCGGGAAGATGCTGGCAAGCACGCTCCGCATAAACGTGTTGGCAGCAACAGCGCTCGCTGCATACCGCGGAAACGTATCTATCTGGTAGCCTATAACCGACTGAAAGATGGTAAAAAAGCCCAGACCCATCATCGTAGCTGCTATCATAGGCACGATCCAGGGGAAGGAGTCCGGATCGGCAGTGTTGCCAATCATGAAAAGGCCAGCCATGAGGAAAACTGCACCTATCATCATTGGAGGGAGGCGATGCTCAGGGGTACCTCGGCCATTGTTGGCCTTGAGCTGAGCCACATACCATCTCGAACACACGGTATTGACAAGCGAGCCTAGGCAAGCACCGATGAAGAGGCAGATGAAGGCTAGGCTACCGATCAAAGCATTCCACGCTCGGGCCCCCTGGAATATTCTTGGGAAGGATCCAAGATTCAGATAAACAATGCCGTAAACTAAACATGGCAGTAAAGTCAGTCCTTAATGGATTCCGCATTTGGCTGGATGAGACTGCATTCTAGAATGGTGACGTACCAAAACTTGCATGCAAAGCTGAGAAAAAGCAGATGGGCGTCATCAAGAGCTGAATCGGTCTGACCACGAATTTGGTGACCATTTCTTTGAATGTAGCATCCCGCTCCTCATGTTGGGCGTGATATGACCAGTTTCTGGTCTCCAAACGAAGCCGTCGCGCCTTGCGGACAAGTAGAAAAGGAGGATAAGACTCTTCGATGAAGGAAAAGTCAAGAACGGCCATGACAGCCATGATAATGCCGGTGATGAGCTGCGTCCAACGCCAACCCAATCCAGAATACATCACACCTCCACCGACAATGGGGCCTAGAAGCACAGGTTAAGTTATTAGGTACTGCTACTCAAAATTTGCATGAGATATTACTTACCTAACACAGGTCCGCCAATAACAGCCAGAGCATAACCCGTCAAGGCAAGCCCTCGTTGTTGCGGCGAGAACATATCCGCAAGCACGCCTCCAGTGATGCACAGAGGTGCGCTTCCAAAAAAGCCCGCAAAGAACCGTGTGATGAGCAGTGTTTGTGTATCCTTGGCAGCTGCAGTACCAAAGGTAAAACAGACAGCTACAAAATATGGCACAGCCATAGGAAGCTTCCGTCCGTAAAGCTCACTGACGGGAGCCCAGATCAAGGGTCCAAACGCGAAACCCATTAGGATCAAACTCGTCCCTAGACTTGCCACCTCTTCCGAAATCTCGAATTCCTTCATCATCTCGTGGATTCCTGTGGAGAATGAAGCCGTAGAAAATGTCGAGCCCATCGTGCTAAGCCCATAGAGCAGAGTGGTGTAAACCTTTCGCTTCAGGGGCCAGTTTCGTGGATCATAGGGGTCTTGCGGGCTGTCAAAAGTGACGACAACATCTTGTACTGACATTCTGTCTGATGGCGTTGGAGATGTGATGTCTGTCACGTTTCTGTCGGATGCGACGGCTGTTCCGGTGCCTTTTTCTGGAAACATGTTGGCGTAAGTGTGGCAAAGGAGCCTTGATCAAACATGAAAAACTCAATTACTTTAAACAGAGGCTAGCGGGTAAAACACGTTCATTGATGGCGAGCTCAAGGTACGTCTAGAAACCATACCAGGAGTGGGAATTACCCAAAAAGGCAACATTGTACGGCATGCTCGCACCTCCACCACCAAGCGACCCACCCGTGATGAGAAGCAGTCATAACAACGAAGAGTCAAGCTTTGTAGCAAGAAATAAGACCAGACCGAGCAATAACACGGCCCTATTCTCAATATATTCCGTCTTGACTGATAGCTATTTAAGATCCATGGCGATAGAGCACCTCGAAGGAACAGTGGCCTCTTGGCCCGAGCTGACTGGTTTAAACTAGGGGTTCAGCCAGAACACATGCCTTCGGAGTTCAGCAAAGTCCCCGACATCTTGACTAGTCAAAGTCCAATTTGGATCATTGAAGAGTGACTGGTATTGATGAAATGAGTCCTCCAGAGGTAGGTCGGCTACCAAGCTACCTACAGTGTGGCCATCACTGGCAAGATCCATGGGAAACCACATGGCCGGATGGTTGTTCCACATCGAGGTGCCCCAAGGCTGATCTTCATGCGGTGGTAGCATATCTTGACGCATTTCCTCTTAGTCCCCATGCATTTCGAGAGCAGTTAGCGTTGAAGGTAGCTGACTCTCCGGATTGTGAGCTTCAGCAGCCTGGGTCTCGTGCTCTTGAAGCCCGAGATGGAGGTCAAATACTTCCGGAACTTGTAGAGGCGCTAAAAGATGGTCCCAGACACCCTGAACTTCTCGAAACCTCTCTCTTGCAAACATGTTGCCCCGATCAGCGAGGTACTAAAGCATGTCCGTGGCTTCCTAAAGACCCGGAGAGGGACAATAAATGAAATACTCAAAGACTTGTAATACTATTCATTATTTTTATCTCTCATTTAGCATATAATTAGGTTATTATGTGACTACTCTTTGCTATGTATAAATGTTCTAGTGTGGAGGGCATCTGGAAAGTATGGCGGCGTCCATGGTGTCTCGCCACCGCAGCTCTGGCCCCAGATCTAGCCACTCCAAGGGCAGGGACGGCCTGCTCAACGGCGTCGTTGGCGTCGTTGGCCCCAGAACCGGTCTGCTTGCAGTTGTAAGGCTTCAGTTTCTCAAACTGGGTTCGGAGAAGCGAGATCTCCGTCTGCATGGACTCGAGCTGCTTGTCCGTGGCGGCCTTGAACTCCTTTCCTGACTTGTCGGCACCACTGGCGAGGGTGAAGAGACCATCAGCGCGGGTCAGGGCAGCCTCAGCGCGGGTGAGGTCAGTCTCCTTGCGGATGAGGGCAGTGTCGCCGCGGTCCAGGGCATCGTCGGCGGAGCAGGCGGTGCTGAGAGCCTCCTCCATCCTATCGCACCTGTAAGTTGATATCGATCAAGGTGAGGGACATGGCTTTACTTAAGCTCTACAACGAGTCTGGAGATCAACCTTGGCCTCCTCCAGGCCTTCGACAGTCTCCCCCAGCTCCCGGACTCTCTCCTGCAGTGCTAGGTTGCCAGACTAGTTGCGTCTAGCTTCCACGGCCACCCGCCAGTCCTTGCGCTTGGCGTAGTAGTTGAAGGCATGTGAGAGGGTGATGACCACCAGGGTGATGATCGCCATGACATTGGTCCAGAGCTCGAAGGACACAGATTGGGACGCCATGTTGGAGGATGTTATGGTGAGAGGATCGTCTAGAGGAGATTAGCGATGTTGATGGAGGTGGAATGGAGCACAAACAGAAGTTCCACAACGTGAAGTAGATTGAATTGGATTGTCGGTTTTGAAACTCGGCGATGCATATTTGTTATTGTTACGCGGTCGAAGCTAACAGTGGCTGCTACGGCTGGCCATTTGACTGTTATTTAAGAGTGGCTTGATTATCATTTGAATACTCTCTAAGAATTATTTGGTGATGATCCAACCCCCTTTGACAACCGTGTGATGATGCTCATCAACCGAGCTACCTACCTAGTATCTCTCGTGAGAAAGGCGCATCAGCCGACATCACAAAGAACACGGTTATGAACACATGGTGGCATTAATATACAATGCCAGAAATACAATATGTAAGAACAGCAAACAATAGCAGGTCAAAAATTCAAACGGCGAGTTTTTGAGTCCAAATCATTGTCATTTATGTATTAGGTATAAAACGGCGATGTATCACCATAGCTTGGCCATCATTAACTACTTATTCGTATGCTCAACTAAGCCCCGATATTAACCTCCACTTCATAGCTCGCACTTCCTTGTTCCGTGATAATCTCATGGGCAATCTTCTCAGCCAAAGCATAGACAGTACCCAAGGGGTGGCCGGGAATAAGAACGGGGAAGGCAGAGGCATCAACAACACGCAGGCCCTTGACACCGTACACGCGGGCCTTGGAGTCGAGAACAGCCATCTTGTCTTCAGCCTTGCCCATCTTGCAGGTGCAGGCAGCGTGCCAGACGGTCATGAGGGTGTCGCGAAGAACGGCGAGAATCTGCTCATCCGTCTCGTACTTGGCACCAGGGTACACCTCATTGAGAACGATGTCCTTCAGGGGAGTGGACTTGGCAACCTCGCGAAGTCGTCGGAAGAGGGCGATGGCAACCTCTTGATCACCCTTGTCACCCAGGAAGTTGGGGTTGATGAGAGGTGCGTCCGTGGTCGAGTTGGATTGGAGAGTAATGTTACCGCGGGAAAGAGGGGCAACCAGAGCACCGTTAATGCTAGTGTACTTCTTGCCATCGGAGGGTTGCTGGAGGATAGGGAATGACCAGTCCTCGGAGTAGACGTTGAGAGGGATAAACTCAACCTCAGGCCAGTCACTGGGGAAGGCAGAAAGCTTCTTCAAGGTTTCGTTGGAGAACTTGGATCGGTACTTCTTGGGGACCTTCTCCCAGCCCAAAAGCTCGACCTGGTTGGAAGTGAGGGGGCCAGCTTGCTGTCCGGCATAGGCATCAAGGGCGCCTTGGAACACGGCGGGGTCGTTGATGGCCACGCTCAGAGTGTCATCCAGACCCTGAACCTCGAAGGATGGTCCAAAGAGAATGTGGTCCCACAGGTTCTGACCGACACCGGGGAGATCGGCAACCACGTCAATGTCAAACTCCTCGAGGTGCTTCTTAGGGCCGACACCAGAGACCATCAGGATCTGAGGAGACTGGAAAGCACCACCGCTAACGATGACCTCATTTCGAGCCGTGAGAGTGTACTGCATACCCAAAGAGCTAACCTCAACGCCGGTGGCCTTCTTGTCACTGTTGAAAAGAACCCGCTTAGCCAGACTTTGAGTGTACACCTTGAGAGTCTCGAGCTTCTCGCTGCGGGCAGCCTTGACAAAGTCATCAGAAGCGCTGCGAGTAGCGGTCTTGGGTCGGACCGAGGTTGTGGTATATGAGTAACCGAGCAGGCTGCCGCTGCTGAAGCCGTCGATGCTCTTGAGACCCAGGGACTTGAGGCCCTTCTCGACGTATGTGGCCCACGAGGGAACATAGTTGGCGTAGCTGACTTGGATAGGGCCGCCGGTGGAGGCAAAGGCGGCGGGGTCGTAGTCGGTCGTCACGTTGGGGCCACGCTTGGTGTTGTCGGGAGGGGTGAAGCTAGGGGTAGCCTGGAAGTGAGGGAGCATCTGATCCCACCTTAAAATATCAAGTTAGCTAGATTTCCCAAAATCCTTGTGAATCACAAGGCTACTCACTTGTAGCTGTCATCTCCAACCTCCTTTGCCCACTTCTCCATGGTACCGTTGGTAGGTCGGTGGTAAACGAGGAAGTTGAGCTGAGAAGAGCCACCGAGAACCTTTCCACGGGCATAGTGAATCTCGCGATCATCTGCGTTCGTCTGTGGGGTCGTGGTAAATCGCCAGTCGCGCAGAGGGTTAGAGTCGAGAAGACTGGAACCGCTACCACAAGTAACACCACCGGGAGCCGTAGCGAGGATGGGCTTCGCGATCTCGAGGAAAGATCCAGCTTCGACAATGGCGACACTGAATCCAGCCTTGGCCAGTCGGTATCCGATGGTGTTTCCAGCTGTACCTCCTCCCACAACGACGTAGTCGTAGGTGGCATCTACACCAGGAACACCCCCGAGGGACCCGAGCTCACCGACCTTGACTCCATCACCAGCAAAGGCAGACTGAATAACGGCTTGCAGAGGATCAAGGAGTGTGCTAATGAATGGAACGTCAGCCGCTGTGACAAGCGTCGAAAGAGTGACAGCCAAGAACGTAGTGCAACGCATGGTGAATGACGATCTTGCAGGCGGATGAGCGAGTGATCTGCAATGCAATGCATGAATCGATGCAGGGCACGAGTTGCACTTTATTCTTTTCCCATTCCCTTGGTACGACTCCTTGGAGCTCGGACAGCTCATGGACGCCGAGTGCTCCCTTCCATGAACTGACGGCACGGCATGAATGCCCAAGCCCCAAGGCCCCCAAGACCCTGCTGACGGTTCCGCCGGGTTTCATGCGGTCTGGTCCACATTGTTGGCGCTAATCTTCAGCTCGCCCTGGCCATGTGGGTAGGCAGTTCCACAGCAGGGTGCTGCGGTAGATAAGGTATATTATATGGCAGGTTGCTTTGATAGCCGAGGTTTGAGATGAGATGCTGAGACACTCAGGCGGATTGAACTGTTCCAAGGCCCACTGACTGGTATGTACTGTTTAGACTGACTCAGGCATGCAGAGGACACTGTACAGACAGGTTTGGACAAGAAGAGGGAAACACGAAATGGGTGAAAGGGTTGCTGCGTACAGAGCACAAAGAGCACTAAATCTCCTTAGTCCCCCCTCCAGATGGCAATAAGACGGGCATTTTGCCAGGACACCCCAGTCAATATCTAGGACCCATGCAGCGGAAAGGCTCTATCCATGGGCGCCTTGTCCAGCGGGCGAACCCGCATCTCCGCCGCCGCCGTTAGGGGGTAAGGGGCTCGGGAAGCTCCGGTTCTCCGGATTGTCTCCAGTACTCTCCACTGATCACCCTCGCTAGAGGCACGGCTCGTGGCAGCTAAGCTTACAGAAAAACCCCCATTTAACCTCATGAAAGTCGTCAAAAAGTAAACATGATTCCACAGTCAGATCTCACAACAAAAGCTTCCATCTCTTCACGAACACGTTGCAGTGATCTTGCAGTGCAGGATGCCTCCTGCGTCATTGTCACCTCGCGGTGCAACCTAGCCGGTCGCTAATATGCGGTTGGTCGCGGAGGTTACGCTAGTGGTAGATCTGACGCCGATCTCTCTTGGCGCATAGTGACGCGAGTCAGGCCCTCAAACCACCAGGTCAAAAGGGGCTGGACTCTGCTAAGAACAGTAGGTGCAGTAGCGTAGATGCTTCTTCAAGGTTGTTTATGGCGTTAAATTCGGAGAAAAGCTGACTTTTGAGTTGAACATTTGCCGATTTACTTTGCCGTGATTCCCAGTCAGACCTCCCAAGTTGATCAGTGCACGTTCAAATCGCCACGACAAGGTTGAGTTCTAGACAATTAGGCACGTAGGCCGTGACCTTGTCGATTCTCGAGAGTGTTGCAAGGACCATGCCCATCTCATCTCTCCCCAGTTTTACTGTTAGAGATCTCAAATGCCTCACTCTTGAACGTATCGCTTAGTTTGACAACTCTCTTGTGACCAGATAGACATGGATCTTCTCGAAACCCCAACTGTCTCAATGCTTCGCTACAGTTAAGTATAGGCTGGTCAACAAGTGTAACTATCCTAAGGTGCAGAGAATCACGCCACTCTTCATCTGCCCTCTCCCTACAGTTGCGCAATGATGCTTGTTCTTAACGGGCCCACGACGGGCTTAGAACATTACTCTCCCAAGCCATAGGGTAGCGTAAGTAAGCCAATTGTCGCGATAGGCTGGGATCGCCAACGCCATCGCCGGCCCCGCCTTGGAAACCACGCGAAGTGACATCGCGCCTGTTAGCCAGGCACGAGTTGTAACGACGCGCGGTTCCGCAGCCAACATAACGTCTATCCTAGCACATAACCCTCAAGCGCGAGCCCAGGTGGCGTGACGGATGGTAGCCTTGGACGTGGAATTCAGCTGGTCAGACAAAACGCGCTTAGCTACAGAAAGTTTCGCTTGTCTAGATCCCATGTGTGGCGTAGCAATTCGGACAAGGGACTTTCCGAGGTAGCCGACCGTCTTTCACACAAAGTCCTTAGTTTTCTCACTGCTGCGGGGGGTATTGACACTCATAGGCTGCAGAAAAAGAGGTAAACCGGTGTGAGGAGTGTCAACAAAACCACAGTTGGGGAATATATTTCGCACAGCCCAGTCTAGGAGAAGCCGTGATTCCATCAACATTTTGCCAAGATTGTTGGCACACCCATCGTATCTATACCTTGGCAATGCCATTTTCAGATCATTCCCGTCTTGGTTGCGTCCGAACTAGTCCCTATCCATGATTATCCACGTGGCCTACCAACGGAATCACCAGGTGGTTATCATACGGGAATAGGGGGCTACCGTTGACGTTCACTCCGGACGCCACCGGCATCATTAGACCCGGTATCAACAGGGTTGACCGTTGCCAAGTTATGTCAAGAACTGACAAGGGAACAAGGCTGCCGTATTAACCTGGAGCCACGTGTGCTGTGTTGGTGGCGTACACACTGGCATACACGTGCCGACGTGGTAGCCGATGTTGCATACTACGATGAATCGTAATCATGACTAACATTCTATCGATGGTTGTCGTTCTATTTGACAGATCCATTATCCTTGAAGCTGTGCTTCTTCAGGAGTGATGTGGTATTATGCATTGCAACCTTTCGCGGTGCTACCACTGCGATGGTTTCCTCAGGCGCTTGGAGAGCTCTTGCCATGTCATAATTGAAGCTTATACCTAAGTCTCAATAGTAAATAACAAAGCCAGTAAGGTTTGAAGTTTTACTGGATGGCGTTGTGATCATTCGGTGTGGAGATGCGGAAGGAAAACTTCATTTGAACCAGCTGACGCCATGAGTCACGGTTACAGTAACAAAACATGTTAACAAATCGGTAATTATAACACAACGAAGGCTCTTATGTCTTTTGTTCCCCTTTTTCGCCCTAGCGGCGTCTTCAAAAGGGGTCATCGGCTGCAGAGCACACAGTTCTTTCACCCTCATGCACAAGATGTACCAGCCACCTAGACCAGGACAAACACCATAGCAGGGCCATAATTTTTATTACTAACAAGAAAATATGATGGTATGTAAGATGGTTTGAATCAACTAAAAGTAGCCCAGGATATGTTATCAACTTATAGGACTGGTTGAGTGTAGGGTAAACCGTAACACACATAACACTGGAAGATATCTTGGTGTTGCACTTGTCACGCGTGCAAGTGATAGAACTTTGCTAATAGTAGTAAAGAGAATAAGAGGCCTGCTATTGGCCTACTCTAAGGTTAGGAGAAGGGACCGTAGATTTCAACATTAACCAATTATATGCGAACTTAGTGGTAGTTGCAACAGAAGCCATATGCCCATAAATATAGCGGCTTGATTATGTTAATAATTGTGTTTCTCTTACTGGGCGGCCTCGATCCGCTACCGACTCATAAGGACAATACCTAGATATGGGTTTACATAACTTGCGTCATTAAGAAAACCAAGAGCTTAGATTCAATAGTAAGAGTAAAGACTATAGGGCATAACACCTTTGTCCTCAGTTTCGATTCGTTTCAAGGTGCCGCGGGCCATAGTCGTGGTTGCATAAACTACTCTCTAGTGCTGAACAGCGATAGGAGAGAAATTGACCAAGCCTGAGCCATTTGCAATTCCTAAACTCTCAACTGCATGAATGACGCGGGGATCAAACTTGGAAGAGTCTTTGGTTTTTCCAACCCAATTGTTCTTTGCATCTTCCTTCTCAGACATGTAGTGTCGGACTTGATGATACTCTCCAGCTGTCAATGCAATGGATCCATCGTCCTTGACAAGTTTCCCTTCATGATCGCGCTTGAGGATCTCGAGTTTCGCATCTAGGCCATTCAGTTAGATTGATAAAATGAGAAAGACATATGTAAAGATGAGAAAAGGGGTCAGTCTAAGTAAAGTTAACTTGCCTTGGTTGGCATTGACAAAGTAAGCCATTGACCAACGGTCTTGATCAATGGGTAAGTTGTCAAACGAGATCTTGTGCAAAGTTGACTTCAACGTCTTGCCACTCCACAGTGACAAAGCATCACCAATATTGACAACGATGGAGCCTGGAATAAGCGGGACAGGCATCCACTTCTTTGAAGGAGTCTCAACTTCCAGACCGCCTCCCTGAGGCCAGACAAAGGTGACGGAGCCCCAATCTGTGTGAGAGTAGAGTCTTGGGAAATTCTCATCGGGTCTCTTGTCCAGTTTGGGATAATGGAGCATACGGAGGACACTCCCTGGGCCTCGCTCATCGTTGTGTGCCGTAGAGAAGTAATCAGCTGGCAGGCTGAAATGAGTTGCAAAGACCTCAAGGAGCTTGAGACCTAGCCTGTGGGCTTGTAACTTGAAGTCTTCGACATCTGCGCGTTTCTTGGCATCCCACCAACTCGGGATATTCTTGCCTTGGGCAACGTCGCCATTGGTTCCTCCAAAGACCATGCATTCGTTGACGCCGATTCTTTTCCAAGTCAGCCACATTCATATATCTTGAGGGCTAGAAAGCATACTTGGAATTTTTGACATCGTATCCTATCTGTCGTTCGTCGACGCGGCACTCAGACTTTACTTCTAGAGGCTGTGCACAGAATTCTTTGTGCTGGTACAGGATCAGTTTGGTACAACTGTGATCTCATTGACTCACGCATCACCTACCAAGTCAAACATGCGATCGATCTTCTGCTGAGGGATTCCATGTCCGGTTAGAATCATGAAGCCCCAGATTTGGCAAGCTTCAACGATCTTGGGGCCGAGGGCTTGAGGCCAGTCGTCGCCAGTAGACAAATCAATGACAGGGAAGATTTCCGTGGCCATGACGAGCTAAAGATGGATCTTGGTCTGATTCAGTCAAGTCAGGTTGTGCAAGACATGGTTCAAACTTTGCCGAGTGTATCATTTTTAAGCAAATCCCTTGCTGGCTCTTCTCAAGAAGCGAGGCGAAAGATGCGCTGAAGCGATCCTGTCGAAATACGGTACCCGGCCGAGATAAGACATCTTATCTGGAATGGTAACAATCCTGCTACGTTGTTCCGGAGCCATCACAGATCGAGCTAGGCTAGGGGTGGCGAAGACCAGTCACTATTGGATCCAAAGAACTCGGCCGAGATAAGATGGTGAAAGCGATAAGCTTTGCGTCAGCTAACTACCTAGTCCTGCCCGCGTAAAACTCGCCCGAACTCAGGACTTTCTTGCTAGTCATGCCAGACCTTGGAGAGCCACGAACAGAACCAGGAGGTGACTATCATGTCTACAACGCAAGATCGCGTTTCGCAACGCGCCCCCAGGTCTTGCCAGCCATGCAGTCGGCGCAAGCTCAGATGCTCGAAGCAAATCCCCTGTTCTGCCTGCGTCTCGCGAGGTGTCCCCGACGACTGCCGCCGGGAGTCAGTCATCTTGTCCAAACATACTGCAAAGGCCTACAGACCTCGTCGCTCCGTTGCAGATGCCATCAGCCCGAATCTTCCCCCTTCCCCAGCTTCTCAAGACAACAGTGGTTTTTCCGATATTCCAGATACTTCCCAAAAGACTGATGCAAGACATCCCACGGCCAGGGAGGACGGCAAGGAAATAGAAGGGTCCGGTAACAGTCTTCCACTTACGTCTCAGCCACTGGACGGGACAGGCCGCTCTATAGGCGTTGCGGCCATCTCTTCCTTACTACAAGAGAGCGAATCGAGACAGTCTGGCCCACGTAACTATGGGAGCACGCATCTTGTGTGCACAGAGGTTGTGCTCTCTCTCGAAAGTCTCGTTTGGGGGAGTCACCTCGCGTCTGGCACAGACAAGCGACCTAACCCTCCCACCAACACCGAACTTCCGGATGAGACAACCCCTGTTTTACCGGCTCGTCTAGAAGAAACCATCCTCCAATTTCATCAAGACTACATCGCTTGGATGCATAATGTCATACATGTAGCTTCGTTCGCGGAAGAGTGCATCAGCTTGCGATGGGAACAGGCCATACCCAGCATGGCGTGGCAGTCGCTCTACTGGTCTATGATGAGCGTGAGTTATACAACCAGGTTGAGATGGCCAGCCCACTGACACCCGTATAGGTGGGTTTATTTTACATGAAGCATCAGTCTTGTGTTGAGCTTGGCATTCAGGACAAGACCACGCTCACCGAAACATGCTACCGCAGAGCTCTGGACGCACTCGCGTCGTCTGATTATATGGCAGTCCATTCAAGTGAGATGCTTCGTCCTTTGTTCGGTGTGCTGGGTCAAGGTTAATCATTCCTAGTACACGCCATCCAAGCCATCTGCTTACTTGTTCCGTGCGCATATGCTTTCGGGTAAGTAACTTGACCTTGGCACACTGGCATGAACTGAACCCAAGGCTTACTCAAGTCAGAGATTCCAAGCGCATCATTGTCCTCTTGTCCTCCGCAACCTGTATCGCACAGCTCATGAGGCTTCACGTCATGGGCCTGACTCCCCCTGAGCCTGCTTCCGCAAACTCGCTCATGGAACACGAGATAAAAAAGCGAATATGGTACTTCCTAGTGATTCAAGATTCGTACCTTACCACGTTCAAAGGCACTTCCAACATAGTCCCTGCTCATGCCAAAACTCCCCTGCCGTTGAACTGCTCCGAGGTGATGGAGGAATTCCAGGAAGCTGGCAAGGTCCAGGTGCTTCCACTTTCGACCCCAACACAAACAACGTACATGATTCTCCAGGTCCACCTTACCAGCATCAAACGGAGATTACACGAAGGCACATACGAGACAGCAGGAAAAATAGTCAACGTCGCAGAAAGATACCAGAAAGTCTTGCAAACTGATCAAGACTTGGCCATCCTCCGGCAACAACTTCCTCCATGGATGAAGACCAAGGCTTGCCCAACGGACGCGGCGCCTTTCGTAAGACACCAATGGCGGACCTTTCGAATATCTTATGCACACATGAAACTATCCATTCATCGGGCATTCTTCTGTCACTCGTTTACTATGAAGCAATTCAGCTACTCGCACCAGGCGTGCTTGGATGCCGCTCGCATGTTGCTGTTGACGTATCGCGACACGGCTCAGGCCAGCGAATTTGACAGCTGGACTGTTCCAGCCCATGTCATCAGCGCCAGTCTCATTGTAACTTTGGACATTGTACTTCGCGATAGTGGCGACGACTTTGACCCCAATGTTGCAAGATCATTCGCCGATGATAAAGGCCTCATGTTAGAGTGTCTGGAGCTGGTGGCAGCTACCCAGTCTAGCCTGTTGGTCAAGAGAGGCCTTACTCTGGTCAGCAAACTTCTTGCCGACAGAGAACAGAGGATCCCGACCTATTCACGTTTTGATGGTCCGGAAATCTCAAAGCTTGTACAGGAGGTTGAAGACGCATTGGCAACCGAGGAGGCGCCCCCTACCGCGTACAATGTGACATTCGAGGAGTACTTGGATATGATGGGAGACGATCTTTTTTCTTTCATGGACCACGAATCGTGTCTTCTAGATTAGTCTTGTATCGTTCCCCTAGAGCAAGATACACGAGCAGTTGGCATCTCGCCTGCTTATCCCGAGAGCTTGTTCAAAGCGCTCATCCGAGCAATAAACCCGCCTCGGGATTTTGATCCATGTGCCCAATAATCGATGGCTGGTCCATAATCAGATTGTCGAGACCGAGTCAACTGGGCCGGCGGTGACCAATATCTTGGAGCTCGTTAAGCTATCTCGGCCGAGTACTGATTGACGCAAGACCAAAGCTTGTAGGGCCGCTAAGAGTATCCTTACCCTGACTTGGTATTCAAAGATCCACAAGGACTATAACTATCAAGTAGAAGCACCATATGATCCTTGACTTGTTACTCTCTGTGCATGTGCATCTTCTCGATTGCGGGTATCGTTCCGTTTCGTTTCGCATCGTTACAATGGATCGTTTTAAGAGCCACGTTGTTTCCAGCGCAGAAAAAACCAAGTTGAGGCTCACTTCAGCCAGCTCGTGGTCGCTGCCGAAGCAGAGCAGTAGCTTGGCTCCGGAATACGTTTGGACCAATGCAGGTGAGTATTATCATAGTATCGAGAACAGTGACTGAGCTAACCGCATCATCTGATAGACCTCGACCCAGTCCCAGAGGAAAGACGCACGTGGACAGCTTGGTCGTTTGCTGGTTATTGGTTCAGTGACCTCTTTACCATAGCCGGGTGGCAGATCGCATCGAGCACTATCTTGAATGGCCTCGGTACTACTGACGCCATTCTCATTGCAATGGTGGCCGGCTTCTGCAATTCTGTACCAACTGTACTCAACGGCTGCATCGGTTCTGACCACCATATCGCTTTCCCCGTTGCCATTCGTGCCAGCTTCGGGTACTGGTTCTCTTACTTTGCTGTAGTAACACGCTGCGTCCTGGCCTTGTTCTGGTTCAGCATCCAAGGTTTTGGCGGTGCCTCGGCCATGGCGGCTGTCATCACATCCATCTGGCCTAGTTTCAGTCACCTGCCGAACCACCTCCCTGAGTCGGCCGGGATCACGACACAGACCATGGCGGCGTATCTTGTGTATAACTTGGTCCAATTCCCACTTCTCCTTATTCCCACCGATCGACTTCAGTGGCTCTTCTTCGCAAAGGCAACATTGGTTCCTCCCATGGTCATATGCATGACTGTGTGGACATGTCTTCGGGCGGGTGGCCGTTCAGACATCTTTCAGGTCCAGCCTACAGTTCATGGCACTGATAGAGTCTGGCTTTGGCTGGCTACCATGACTTCTGTTACCGGAGGATACTCCACTATCGCAGTCAACATCCCCGACTTTTCGAGGTTCAGCAAAACCCCCACAGCGCAGTGGTATCAGCTGCCCTTGATCCCCCTTTTCAAGGTCCTCACATCTTTGCTTGGCATTATTTGCACAGGTGCCTCAGTTCACATATATGGCGAATACGTTTGGAATCCTCTCCAAATTGTCACATCTTGGGGAACCACCCCTGGTGGACGATTTGCAGCCTTTTTAGCCTCCATTATCTGGCTTCTCGCACAGATTTGCTGCAATATCTCAGCCAACTCCATTAGCTTTGCCAATGACATCAGCACACTTTTCCCAAGATGGTTCAACATTCGTCGGGGCGTCATTTTTGCTTCCATTGTCGGAGCTTGGGGCCTGGTGCCTTGGAAGATCAATTCTGCGGCAGGCAGTCTGCTCAGCTTCATGTCTGGTTATGCTATCATACTCGGTCCATTCGCAGGAATCATGATTGCCGACTACTGGATCATACGACGCCGGTCATTAGATATTGCTAGCCTCTACGATCCCAAGGGCAGATATCGATATAACAAGGTAATACCCATCCGTCTATCAACATCCTGTTATATTCTGACCATCTATATAGTTCGGTACGAACTGGAGAGCATTTATCATAGTTTTCGGTGTTGTCGGGCCTCTTGTGCCTGGCCTCGCTAGGGCGGTAAGCCCTTCAACCGTCCACATCGGCATAGGTTTGAGGCATTTGTATAGTATCAGCTGGCTTTTTGGCTTCTTTACTGCCCTAATCTCATACTTTACACTTATGAAAGTATTCCCGGCAAAGTCAACCTTGACTCGGAGGGACGAGGTTCTGATTGGGTTGAATATGATTGAATCAGATCTTGAACATCAACATGGGTCTGAGATTGTAGAGGAGAAAGTTGTTCGTATTCCAGAGGGAAATAAATAAGCTAGCACAGAAATTGGGAGAAAATATTAATTACTGCAAACCGAAGAATATGAACTACAAGGCTATGCAACCTGCAATAATATACAATCGGCTATGAAGCACAAGACCGACTCAGCTTAAGCGCAGCCGAATAGATTCGACTCAAGCCCAAACTATCCCAACCCTGAGATCAATCTAGAAATCAGGAAGACCAGCCTCGTCAGCACAGGGGATAGCGCAGTCACCTCCCCATCGTGCGCCACCAGAACTAATTAGACTGTTAGTATAAACCACAACACGATTGGTAGTAGGGGACGAACGAGAACTGATCCTTGACACCAGAAGAGCAGAGGCCGCGGCAGTTCTCACCGGCAGAGTACTGGCAGTAAGAGATCTCGCCCTGGGATTCTGCAATCGTTCACATTAGTAAAAATCCTAAGCTACATGGGGCTTCGTCTCTTACCCCAGGTGTTGAGAACAATGTTGTAGCCATCGCGGTAGAAGACATATTGGGGGTTGCAAAGTCCCTGGACCTCACAGGTCTTGGTGTTGGGGATGCCACCCCAGGCATGCTCCTTGGTGGCAGTGTATTGGATCTACACTCCAAGGTTAGTACAGTTCATCTCTTGGCAGGGCATATATACTCACGCTGTAAGTTCCAATACCCTGGTCACCCTCGTAGTAGACAGCGGGAGGGGTGTTGTTAGGAGGGTCAATCCAAGAGCAGCTATACTGCTGTTAGCATTATTTTCCTTCCCTCGAAGAAAATCCTCACTTGTCGTCATTGTGAGTGGCGGTTCTGTCCTTAGAGCCGCGGTCATAGGTGCGGGTCTCGCAGTTGCCACCACCCTGGGTATCAAAGTAGGTGCGGCAGCGGCCGTGGTTGTGCCAGATGATATCCTGGCTATCATCACCAAGAGCATCGAGGGTCTTGTCGGCGATCCCGCTGATGATCTTGTTCTCCATCTTGGAGAGGGGAACCAGGAAGAGACCAGCAAGGCCGCGGACAGCCTTGGCAGCGACAGCAGCCTGGCGCTTGGAAAGATCGTTGTCACGGGCTTCAATACCGCCATTCAGAAGCTGAAGAGTCTCAGCGTGAGACTCTTCAAGCTGGCGGAGTCTATCTTCGTCGCGGATCTGGATCCCCTTGCCAGCAGGCGGGAGAGCCTGGGGGAAAGCCGAAACGGCCGGAAGGGAGAGGGCGAGAATGTTGATGAACTTCATTGTGATGAGTATAGTATCAGAGAGATTGACGAAAAGAAGCAAAAGAATGTGGTGTAGAAGACAAAAGAGTGAAGTAAGTTGGTGTAAATTGCTGGATGAGCTGGTGGTGAAGAAACTATTCTACAATGATGCTAGACCTCTATATATACACGATATGTCTTACCTATGTCCTCCAGGTGTTGTAATCTCGAACTTGTTGATGAAGGATAATCAGCTCCATCAAAGGATCAAACTCCATGAGACCGTGAAGGATTGCATACCTTCCTTGTTGAACATTTTGCCCAAAAATGTGGAGGATCGATCGAGTAAATGGTTCAAAGTAGATAGATCTGCGTGTAACAAGGACTCTAAACACCGAGCATGGGCAGATCCAAGCTCGTCAGAAATAAGAGCTGCTACCTTACAGGTCTCTTTCCGAAATTAGAGTTCTATGCGTCTGGAGAAACTGGCCACTGCTTGCTGGATGCCCTAGAAGGCTCTCAGACTACAGCGGCTGGGTTGCCAAGACGGTGTTTGCCGCTTGCAGAGTCCTCCGTGAGCTCTGAATGGGTGCGCGTCCCTGCCCCTGCCCCATAATCGGACATTCGTATCGACAAACGTCTCCGCAAAAGCTGGACCATGAATCTTGGCACTGCCTCAGCCAAGAGGGCGTTTAATAGGAATCTCCTGGCTTGGCAGAAAGCCTGATAGGGCCAGGAACGAGACTTAGGCGAATTTGAGCCTGGCCTTCAAGGTGATGCCGATAACTCCACCGTAAGGAAACGTCCGATGCCCATCGGGGCTTGGACTCACTGCCACTGTCATTTTTCACTTTGCTCATTCTTGGAACAAGAGCGACAATCCAAGGTTTCATCGACTTGAGTAGGTCTATTTGTAAAACTGTCAAGCAGCTCGCCGTTCTATCCAGCTGTATGCATGCAGCACGCCTATATCCCTTTGCTTACTGTCGTACAGTATGGGGCGTCAGCTCGCAGGGCTGGCTTTGAACCACAAGCAATAGGGGGCGCGTGACGGAAGCCGCCCTTGATTTGTCCGGATGCAACACCAATAGAAACAAAAGTACCTTGTTGGGCGGGCAAAGATCAGAGCCATTGACTGTGCCACACAAGATGAAGCGCGCTGTGGAGACGAGAGCCAAATTCCCCAGGCTCCATTGGAACCATTTACGCGGTTTAAGCTTAACCCAGCGCCTGGATGGAAATTGCAGGCCAATTGTTGACCTCTTTGAACATGTTTCGTACGATATCAAGTCAAATCCGATACCCGCCATGCGGCTCATACCTCTTGATACATAAAGACGAGGGTTGCCATCCTTCCAAAGGATGCGGAAACACGGCTTCCTCTTGGTCCGGCAGTCCTTACAAGCATGGATCCTGTTCCTTCTCCGTCACTTCCCCACAAGCCAAGAAAGATATCATTTCCCAAGCTGGCACAGTTGCTTATCACTGCGGGCTGTGAAGTTTGGCGAAAGTTTATTTTCCTGGCGCTCCTTGGCTGGCTGGGCCGATTACTGGACGTGCTTGTGCCTGGTCACTGGCAGGCTCTGGCTGACTGTCCTTTCATTCAAGGCAATGATGAAAATTGCACCATGCTATTGGCCAAGTAGCGATAGCTCTACGCAGTCGTGTCTCATGTGGGACATGCTTCATCATACGATGCAGAATGCCTCAAGGTGAGCTCGAGGTTCAGTCAAAAGCAGTATCGACCGGATAAGCAGAATCGCGAAAGCCCATCCAAGTATGAATGCTAAGGGCTGTACAAAAATTGCTCCACGATGGAGCCATCAACGGATGGCTTGGGGCGCTTGTGTCACGGAAACGGTATC
Source organism: Fusarium liriodendri (assembly GCA_023509735.1). NCBI lineage: Eukaryota > Fungi > Ascomycota > Sordariomycetes > Hypocreales > Nectriaceae > Fusarium > Fusarium liriodendri. The sequence goes on along the minus strand of JALLKD010000139.1, from coordinate 114,806 downwards.
GTGCATGGCAAGCATGCTTTGCGATACGCCCGGGTTTTACGACGGTTCTCATCTAGCGGCTAGGAAGAGTACCTTGAGCGATTGTTCTACGGCACGTGAAAGCTAACATTGGACGACTTCCGGCAAGAGACATCTATGCAAGCCAAGTTTGTACAAAACGTGCTCGTGATCCGTCACGGTATCAAGTAATGATTGGAAACAGACTGCACATTGAGGTCTCGCTTACGAATTCTTGACACAATCCAGTGCTGGGTCTGGGTGACATTACGTATTACAAAACAGTAGGACCAAAACAGTGATCACATCTCTTCCTCACTTCCAGGGCAAGCCCCAGGTAGCAACGAAAAGAACAAAAGATACGCCTGTCAGACGTCCATCAACACCCACCCCAACCACGCGCCCGAAGGCAAGACCGCAATCAGGGTCGAGATCATCAAGAGAAAACACTCTCTATACAGCAGCTGTTCAAGACAACTACCGCCCTCCTTGCGGAGAGATCGAGAGGACCAAAGGTATTCACTCTAGGGTGTCGAGGATATACATTCATCAACCAGGGTGGGATCTGTGGCTCTTTTGGAGAACCAAGAGAAGGTCGAATACTATAGAAATGATTCTCTGAAGTATTGTCGACATGAAGAAGAAAAGAAGAAAAAGTCCAAAAGCTGGGAGGAGAGACGAACTTTTATAGAGGACGAGTGGGCTGGACTGCCATGTCTCACCGCCTAAAAGTTTTTTGTCTTCATTTCGCCTCCAGCCCCCGAATTTTGGACCGGCCCGAAAGGACGGGGCCGCGCCGCCCACTTTCCGGCATCAAGTCTTCCGGGCCTCACCCTATACTCATGATGCATTCAAAGATTCATAGATATTTTCTGCTTATAATGGTAACATAGGACAGTAAATTGCTATCAACGAGATATCTTGCCATGGATTCATAGACAATCCCATTATCCCGTTGCGTAACCACTCATCTGATCCTAAAATGACCCATTGGCTCTTATAACCATCAGTCACTGGTACACTTGGTAGTGAATGTCTTTGCAGACTTGCAAACCTACGATCAATCAATTGGCAAAGCACCCACATTATTGGCCCCAAGACACAACTCTGGCCCACTAAGCAATCTCGTTAACAAAGAAGAACCCCATAATCAGAGTTTTTCTCATCGGACTCCAGCCTCCTTGCCTGGATATGGATGCGATCGTCTCACTGACGCTGCCAGCCGGTCTCTGTCTCTCTGATATTGCGACAGACACTCTGAAGAGCATGATGATTGGCCCAGCCTTTGCGGAAACATTCCAAGTCCGCCCCCAACGTGAAGTTGAGAAAGCCGGTGATAGCCTCTGCAGCGGCTGTCTCCATGTCGATGGTGGAGACGCGACCTGACTCAATTCCACCATTGAAGCACGAAACGACGCGACAACGGCCCGGCCTGTTTCAGAACCGCGGTTCCGACCGAGATGGAGGAAGAGCCAAGCATCAAGTTCCCCGTTCATATCTTATCAAGATAAGAAATCTCTTGACGCGACTTTTGACACGCGTTTCCGTTTCGAGACCGTTTACCCGTTTACACCACGTAAAAAAGGTCCAATGAGCCGCCATCTCTCACATGAATGTGCCCAGGACCTGTGTCTAAGAATTTCGGAAATCTTTGTTTGCAATGAGTGCATCTAGGAAATGGCCAAAAGTGCTTGATCGCGACCAGGTTCAAATCCCCGATTCCCCCACATTGCAAGGTCCAAGACCAAAGCATACCTTCGCTAGAACTGAGTATGATCTCTGGTGATTTCTACCTCAAAACACAGCCTGGAAGATTTTTTGGTGCTCCAGGCGGGCGTGAACTGTTCTCTAGGAGTACGTGATGTTAGTGTTATGTGTTGTTGGTGATGAGGATGGCTGTACCGCTCTCGACGAAAGATACCAAGCAAGATGTTTAACACAATTGGTATGTGAAAGTCGAGTGGCTCAGATGAGTGAATGCATTTAGACTGCAGTGAGAGCCCAACAGTGAGTGACCTCACCCGTAATGATCGTAAGGATCTATACGGGTTCTTCATCTCCAGCCTTCATGCGGCTGCTGATGGAAATGCGACATAAATCCGACCGTAGCCGTCTACTAACAACAGGTGATGATAATGATCTGGTCCCCTTGGATGAGAAATGCCAAAAATGATAATGGGTCTTCCAAGCGCAAATCTGAGGCCCATATACTATACCTAGGCGGGCAGAGCATACTTACCTCGTGCCCTCCCCTTGTAACACTCTGTATCGACATCGCTCTACACGTCACTTCCGAGGATAATGCGCATAGATAAACATTTTTGATTCTCATTCCACAGTGCTTGTTTGCATTTGACTTATTTTTCTTGAATAATAGGTTGAACTTGCCTAGTTCAACTTGGTCAGATAGCTGACGCCAACGGTATAAGAGGTTAACCACGAGCCGCGGTAAGTCTACATGCGTTTTCATACTCAATACATTGCTTTGAGCAAAACAGTAGAGCCTCACATATATCAGAACCCTGGAAAAGGTTTGTGATGATATGATCTGGCACATCGTGGCTAAGAAATAGGTGCAGCTCGATGTGTTGATTCCTGCCATCACAGGATGAAACAGCTTTTAAAAGAAACTGGGCTATAGGGGGATTATGCTAATGTTAGATAAAAATTCGACCACTATTTTATTGCTTCTTTCTACCCGCATTAAGATAATAATTGCTGGTGTGTTTTGGCCTCCCTCTCCCCACGTACCTGGTGCTTCTGCAAAAATTCCAAGATTTGGGGGCCACGTCGTTGTCTGGATGAGCCACAGCCATGTATGGGACCCTTTAAAGAATTGTAAGAATGCGATACTTCGCTTGGCTGAGGTTGATTGGGCCATCTTCCAGACCCCCCACTCAAGCCTTCATTCGAATCACAACACTCGTCCTTCTTCTATTCAGGCTTCGCGATGTGTCTTTGATGTGCCATTTTTGTGCAGACTAGTATCATTAAGCACTTTGATTTGGCCAAAAAAAAAACAGAATCGCCGTAGATTGTCCTCGACTGACTGTTTATTAATCTTGATGCATCCTCGGAGCCCGAGGGTTGGCCATACCAAATGCAGAGACATAGACAAACCGTGACTGACATGTTTCCACGTAATGAGGCCAACTGGATGCATGAACCTCGACACTGATACGTCATTGGACGAGATATCAACTCGGAAAACGATACGACTGACTTGCTGACTGCAGCCTGCAGGTGTAGGGCTGACCCCCCTGTCTCGGTGAATGCCAAGACCCCGAGCCGCCAATCAGCGGCTCGTATCGCCAATATTTATCCGTCTTTTGTTATCACCATTCAGTTGCGACTATGGCGTTCTTGGTAAGCTGGATGGAAATGGTCTCTCTTGCGATTTTGATGTGATTATGAAGCTGGAATTCAACACTTCGACAGTAATGATCTGATCACGTCAGCTAGGTAAGGAAAGAATATATAAGTCAGTCGGTCGTCTGCAATTATTTTCACTTCATCATCAGCTCAAACAACACTTACAAGCACCACAACAACATAACACAACACAACACACCTTTCACCAACACTTTTACATCTACACACTTCACCCCAAAAACCATGCCTCATCTCGCCGCTGTCCAACCTGCCCCCAAGGCCCCCTTCGAGGTCAAGGAGGTTGAAACTCCTCAGCCTGGACCTGGCGAACTCCTCATCAAGAACGAAGCCATTGCGATTCAGCCTATCGATGCCAAGATAGCCAGAGTCGCGATGCTGCCAATCCCATACCCAGCCATTCTCGGTAGTTCCTTCGCCGGAACTGTCACCGCTGTCGGCCCGGAGGTCACTGGCTTTGCTGTCGGTGACAAGGTTGTCGCTGCTAAGACTGCTGGGGCCGTCGAGAACAAGAACAGCGCTTTTCAGAGATCTGTTATCGCTAGCGCTATCACTACTACCAAGCTCCCAAGCGATGCATCCCTGGATACTGCCGTTCGCCTGGTGGGTAACCTAGCTACTGTTCCTGCTCTGTTCCAAGCCACTTTGAAGTTGGTCAGGCCAGACCCCACTGCTGCACCACAGCCTCAAGGCAAGAAGGTCTTGATTTACGGAGGAACATCCAGCATTGGCAGCCTCTCAGTCCAGTACCTCAAGCAAGCTGGATACGACGTCGTCACAACAACCTCACCCCGTCATGAGGCTTTTGTCTCCCGTCTCGGTGCCTCTCAAGTCATTGACCACACCCAAGACCTCGAGACCACCGTTAAGGCCCTCGTTGCGGCCGGCCCTTACGACGTCGTCGTCGATACAATCTCGACTGCACAGACTGTCAAGCTCCTGGCAGACGTTGTGGCTGCCCAAGGAGGCGGTAATGTCTACGCCCTTCAGCCCCCGTTTGCCCCAGAGACCCTCCCCGACGGTGTCACGCGCGTCTTTGAGGGATGGTCTCTGCTGCTGGCCAAGGAAGAGCATGCCGAGTTGCTCAAGTGGACCTTTTCTACCTATTTCCCTCAAGCCCTTGCAAAGGACAGCCTGATTTCTGTCCCCGCGAGGAAGATCGCGGGTGGACTAGGTGGATTGGACAATGCGCTGGACATCCTGATTAAGGGAGTCAGCAGCGAGAAGCTGGTTGTTGACCCTTGGGAGTAGGAGTGAGATGCATGGAAACATTACGAAGCCTTCATTTGTCTATTAGTGGAAGCCTTGAGTATGTAGCTAAGAGTAAGAAAAACTATCTTTACTTTCATTTCAATCCTATGCGTGGTATTTAGTCTGGTGCATCAATTGTAGAGTAGTATTAACATGATTTGTCTATCCTGAAGGATTCCATGTTTGTATATAACACTGGGTAAAGACGTAATCAAAGAGAAGTTTTGATACATGCGTTTTAACAAGTTGAGTATATGGCTATTCTCTTAGAGCTTGACGCTCGTTCCACTCCAAGAGGATGAAAGCTATGTGCCCTATTTACAAAATCTTCTTCTCATATTTACCCGTCAGAGGCACGTCCACGTGCAAGACCAGCTTCTTATTCTTGCTGTCATATTCTGCATCACCTCCATAAGGCTTGCGGTTCACTCCAAGAATAGTGATCGTCTCAATACTCACGCCGACATCGTAGCCAAACGATCCGGTCATGCTGAACTTGCCCTTGGCATACTTGAAGTCAATCTCGGAAACGGCGTCCTGGATGAGTGACTCGCCGTCGTCAAGGTACAGTGATCCCTTGGCGGACCCATCAAGGCCGGGAGCGATGACGATGTTGAAACCCTTCTTTCGGAGGGCAGTGGTGGTGTTGGCGCTCTCTACACGCTGGGGGTAGATGATGCCACCCTTGTAGTGAATGGTGATGTCGGTGACATCAACCTCGGCATCAACATATTCACCCCGTCCGCGGACAGGCTTTCCGGTACCCCATTCGTAAAAGATGTCGTCAGGGAGATAGAAGTTGACACTGGTGCTGTTCTCCTCAGTGACAGGGCTCACGAGAATGCCATCGCCGTAGAAGAATTGCAGATCGATGGGATACGTGTTACGGTCGTTGGGGTAGTTGAAGAACAGAGGGTTCAAGGTTGGGGTTCCAGTCTGGTTTTGCTTGTAGATGGCGGTGTAGATGTAGTCGACTTGGCTCACGTTAGTAATATTCTGGCTGAAATAGAGTTGATTACTTACGGAGTTGGTATCTGATGGCAATTCCCTTGCGGGCTGCTTCTGCCACCTTAGGCCAGCGATAGAACTCTTGCGAATTGGCTGAAATCTCGTTGTGGTTGCGGAAGAAGGTGTAAAAGGAACCAAGAGCAGCCCATCTGTCGATTCGATATTAGTGGCCACATTTACTATTCAAGTAGGGAATGCTTACCGAGCACAAAGAGTTTCAGTGACGTTGCCACCAAATCCACAGACATCTGGTCCAACGACGGGAACCTGGTAGAGAGATGCAAACTGGAGGATCTGGCTGATGGAGTGACGGTACCAGAGCCAGCCGGAAATGTTGTCTGTGAATCAGCTGTGTTAGTATGATTTCGTGTAAACTACAAAGAACTGCCTCACCTCCAAGCCAATGCGACACGTCCTTGCCAGAGCCGGCAAAAGTGCTTCGCGTAATGACGAGAGCACGCTTATCAGGACGTCTGGCCCGCATGGCATTGTGCGAATGGGTCGACATCATGGCTCCATAAAGGTTGTGAGTATCGTACTGAACGTAGCCACCGCTCTGAACGAGATCCGTATCGGTCGTGCTGTCAGCAAGAGTTGGTCCAGCACCGTTCTGGATCATGTACGGCGGCCTGATGAGCTCGCGGTTGGGAAGACCCTTGCACTCGTCAGGTCCGCAACCTGAGCCTGTGCGCTTGCCGTGCTGCCAGTTGGAACCTGGACGGCCGGGACGGTTTTGACCCCATTGGTGGCTGGAAGAACCCCAGTTGCCGGCACCGTGGTTACGGTTGGAGCGAGGGCGGAGGCTGCTGGTGTGCTCGACAGGGGCAACTTCCCTCTTGTTGCCAGAAGCAAAGTTGGGCTGGAGACTGTCGGGGAATCCAGGGATAGGCGCATCTGGACCATCTCGAACGGGAGGGGGCTTGGGAGGATCGCCATCAACCTCGGCAAACTTCTCAGGTGTCGTGTTGTTTCCAGGATAGGGTCTGTTGTAGAAGTTTGCAGGTTCGTTCATGTCGATCCACAGAGCATCAATATCCGGACCATTGGTTCCGTCAAAGAACTCGGCAAACTGCTCAGTCCAGTACTTCTGAGAGTCGGGGTGGAACCAATCGGGGAAGTAACTTGGACCAGCCCAGACAACACCCTTATAGTCAGAGCCGTTTGGCTCCTTGATAAAAGTATCGTACTCAAGACCTGCATCAAGAGCTGGGTTGGACTCCTTGTAGTAGACAGCAGGATCAACCATAACGATGTAGTGTTGGTCTCTTGCGTGGATTGTGTCGACAAGATCCTTGTACAGATTGGCCGGGAATCTCTCTGGATCAATGGTGAAGATTCGTCGACGGTCCATATAGTCGATATCAGTCCACATTGTTTCGAGGGGAATGTTTTGTGAAGAATAGTTGGCAACGACGGCAGCAACTTCATAAACATCTCTGTAGCCGTATCTGCATTGGTGGAATCCAAGTCCCCAGTAAGGTGTCATGAGCGGGAGTTGAGTGATCTCGGCATACTGCCTCGCTACGTCCTTTGGAGAAGGACCGGCAATGAAGTAAAAGTCGAGAACACCACCGATGATGTTGTACTCAAGGAATTGCTTGCCAGCTTTCTTGTCGATAAAGATATCCATGCCGTTGGAGTTGAGCAGGAAGACGCCATGAGTGCCCTTGTCTCTGTGATCAAAGTAGATCGGGTGGGCACCGTAAAGGTTCTCGCCTTGGGGAACTCCATAGGAATCTCGGGTGTAGATGGTCCTGGTGTAGTTGGTTGTGTTCAGCATGAACGAATCGCTGTGCTCGCCCAACCCGTACAGATGGGGGCTCGGGGGAAGATTCGTCTTGAGGTAGACGTATTGGTTCTCAAAGACCAACTTGTTGCCGCTGGTGTCAAAGAGCACTTCACCAGTATCGGACCGGGATACCGTAAACGAGAAGGGATCGGCCTTGAAGGCGAACTTGAGCTTGGAGTTCTTGGGAGAACACCACTGCCCATAACCGGGACGCGGGAACACGCTGTCTGGAACTTGGTACACGGTGTTGTTGGTGTCCAAAATCTTGACGTGCAGACGCTCGCTAGTTTGGTACTCAACCTCAAGCTTCAACTTGGGGAGGTCAGTCCCGAAGACGTTGCAAGCCGGGCCAGCGAGGGCGAGGTCGGCATAGAAGCCATCCTTTGTCTGCCAATGCTTAACAGCCTTGTAGCCAGGGCACTTGGAGAGGTCCTTTTCAAAAAGATCGTTGCCGGCCTTGTCGAGGTCTTCGACACCTGCCTTGCTCTGAGCAAAGCAGGCACCGGCAAAGGCCGTTGCTGAGAGAATAAGGTTCTTGAGATGCATCCTCAAGCTTTGCGAAGTGGTGAGGATGTGCTGACAAGCAAGATAACCCCGAATAACCTCTTCAATCCTTATATACTTCCCTGTCCGCCCATGTGAAGCCGAACAGTGGTATCATGGTCATTGACGACATCACGATATTAGACCCTCAAGTGCGGAGTCTCCGCCTTCGACCTACGGACGGTCTTACCCCGGACCGATAAGTAATGAGCTCACATGGATTACCTAGTTTTTGTCCCCAAGGCCCACACACAAAATCTTCTTTGACCAACGGTTTCGACGTGACACTGCTTCCACCGTTGAACAATCGTGAGCTTAGTGGCATTGTTCCCCCGCGATCGTCGGAAGGGACCAGCCACCCCCAGGAAATCTTATGACCGAGAAAAGACCCGAAGCCTGGGGTTTTGCGAGGGGAGCGAATTATTTACCCTCTGGCCATGGCTCTGTTTGTCCATGATCGTCGCCATGGCAGGGATATATGCGGGGTCTCCGCTTTACTTGGCCGGACCGACGACTTTTGTGCAAAAATTGGCTTGTCACGATTCAAGCATTCATTGGTTCAATGATGAATGGCTCCACGAGAGCTGGACAACCGAGCTGATGCACGAGAATGGTTTCTTTGAAGAAACAGCAACACAGCATGGTTGAGGGCCACACGACCACGCCATGTTCTCGGCGATACAACCCTGACCCGCCGAACAACCTTGAGAACCCTTGCAAAATCGTGGAAACTGCCGTAGGTCATGTTGACTCTGTCGAGGGGTTTTAATGCGCGCTGCCCATTTGGTTTTTTAGTGAGCGGCTCCGCCGGACTTGTGACGTCGTGTTTTGATGAATCACCACTTTCCTCGCTTTTCGCTTCATGGCCACCAGGCCCATTGAGGAGAACCGTGTGTGCTGTGCTAGGCCTAGTCTGGAGATAGTTAGTTTGTAAAAGCCTGCCAGAAGCGTGATCTTGGATGGCTTCTGACACCACCGCTCTGTCTCCTATACCTCATGTGTGAAGTGCATTGAAGGTTCTGTCTGTGCTGTTGTTAACCTTGGGTTTGCCTTCATCATAATGAATTGAGTTACAATTTCCCTGTGCTGCCTGTAGTCTAAGAGTTACGTAGAAGAAAGGTTAAAAAAAAAAGTCCTCGAGAAGAGCAAAAAGAAAAAGATCTGTCGGTGGAGAGGCTCGAACTCTCGACCTTTGGATGTCCCTGACCTTGGGCCAAGTCATGCTATGAGACCAACGCTCTAACCAACTGAGCCACACCGACTGAACTACTTTGTTGAGCGACAGAGCAACTTGGTCAGGCTCAAGTCATCGCTAGTGACCACTAGGGTGTGAGGATTGAGTCTTGTCTTTCGAAAGTTTGCGGTGACAATAACACGAGGAATATGACGGAAGGCGTGTGCAAGCAGAATTAACTTCTCGTTCTTCGACGAATCCCATCACTAAAGCCTACTTCTACTTCGAGGTAACTCTTCCAGACCAGCGGATCAGTCCTCCACCTACAACCCATCCTTGGGCAAGGCCACATTTGCTTTCTGTATCAAACGATGTTATGAAGTAAAACACAGACAAGCTTATATCTCGTAGTCCTGAGAGTCGTCCGACTCCCTCGTCAGTTTGACATCAAACCCCTTGCACTTGATACTCGTCGCAGTCTCCCCATCTTCTCCAAACTGAAACTCGAAATGATCCATTGAAAGGTCATTGTATATCAACCGATCCACCATACGCCAGGTGACGCACGAAGCATCCCGTATCGAGGTGCTGCTATCAATCACCTTGGCTTCCTCGTCTGTGAAGGCGGGGAATGTAGCTCTCCACGCTGACCGACGGGCATTTTCAATACCCGTCGGGAACATCCTGATGCTTGTCAGGTTGGACCCAGTGGTAGCGTTCATGGTTGCGGGATTGTAACGGCCAAGGTTCGGCAACACCTCAAAGTCTCGGACGACCCAGTCGCTGAGTGCCAGACCTGGGCCATCATCCAGAGACAACGTGAGGCGTGAACCGCTGTCTTTGTCTGTATAAGTTCCCGCGAATCTCTTTTTGGCTTCATCTTTGGCTGCGAGGTCCAAAGCAGGGATCAAGACCTCCATTGCCTGGAGACTTGCCAACGATGGCCAAAGACCAATGACTTCAGGTCCAGCAGCGAGAACCGAAATGGCAAAGCCCAAGTCCGGGACAAGTGCCAGTGCAGAATAATAGCTGTTGAGAGATCCGCCTTTGGTGTATAGATCAATGATTCGTCCGTCGCTAGTCAGGTTGTCGACGCGGTAGATCTCCCAAGGGGCGCCAACAGCACTGCTCCAGGCTGAGAGGAAGGAAGCCGGCTTGAGCCAGCGACGTGTTGAAGATGTAGGAAGGGCCGAGTTTTTCAAGATTGCAATCATGAAAGAGAGTAAATCTTTGGTGTTGGAGTTCATTCCACCGGCACTAGCACTATGTCAGCAAGCTACGGTCAGGATGGGCAAGGCGCAACTTACGATGCAAAGATTCCCAAATCCATATCCCAATCAGTGCTTCTAGCGGGAATGAACATTTGGTCAGACTTTTCAAGAACAGTTCCGACACTTGTATCTCGCAGCACCAAAGGTTCCAGGACCAAGTCGTGGAGTGATGCCTTGAATGTCTTGTTGGAGGCCGCTTCGACGACGAGGCCAACGATGCTCGTGCCAGCGTTGGAATAAACAGGAACTTGACCTGGCGGGTACACCGGTGGGCGTCTATGCTGAAACGCCCCCAGCAAGTCTTTGTTTGTTAGCCAAGTCTCGTAATAGGTACTGTGAGTGTAGTGGTCGTACCTTCGCGCGTGCAAGTGCGAAGCCCTCCATTGCCTGAGCATGCCCGGGTCTTTGTCTCGGGGGAAGCCTTTGGAAGACCAAGAGCCTCCCAGTCTGCATCAAAGCTGGCCAGATCACCAGTCACTGATTTCCGTTAGACGATACAAAGACGGCGATGATCAAAAGGTAACCTACTATCTCCCCCAATGCCTGAGAGATGTGCTGCAACATCCCCCACAGTCACGTCCTGCCACTCGATCCGATCAAACTCATCTTCAGACTCAGGATTGCTGGCACGTCCTGAAAGCTCTGGAATCCACCGTCCAACAGGGTCGTCCATACCTAGCACACCATCTTCAGCTAGTTTCAGGGCAGCCAGCACTGTAAAAAGTTTTGATACACTTCCAAGGCGATAAACCGTGCTAGCATCAACGTCTTTTGCTCCTCGCTTAGAGGCTAGATCGGGGGGAGTATGGTGAAAGTCCAACAAGGGCGTGTCCTCGTAAATAGACCGAACTCCAACAGATACGGCAGAGTAGTTGAAGCCTGATGTTTGTGCTTTGAGGGACGCGATAATGCCCTCGATGGCAGCTTTGATAGCGGGGTGTTGACTGGGACGCTTTGGGGGTGGTAAGACAGGGCCGAGAGGTGGGCACTGGCCAGCGTCTGCTGGCAGGCATAAGCCGGCCAAGACCGTGAGAAGAGTTGGAACAAAACATGTTGAAAGCATAGTTACTCGGCTCTCAAATGAGGAAATTTGGATGTGGCAATGGTTTCAATACAGTTTCTTGGGATGGAATATGACCTTAAATATACTGGGCCGAGTCCGTGTCCTTCTCTTTTCCCCATCTCATTCTCCAAGGTTGCAGGGATTATTGAGCTGCCCCTGAGAAGACCGAGATGGCCCACATCAGCTGTAGCTCCCTTCCAATGATTGGATGATAAGTGAAATGTGGACATCAATTGTCAAGACCGGGTCGGGTCAGCTTACTGAGAGACCTCCATGGTCAATAAATGCCTGTGTGCCCAAGAGATCAAGGCGTCATCTAGTCAAATAATTCAACTGTTTCTAGCCAGGTCTTCCATTTTGTCTGGTCCTGCCAAAACTCCATACAAGGCCCTCTAGTTTCGTCACTTAAAACGCCGTCTAGATCGAGACACTTGCACAACTGGACCTTTGCAAACTTGGCCCTTGTTCCCGGACCGACGCCCATGCCGATCCTGTTATCCTCTTTTCGAGCCACATATCCAACAATCCAACAAAGATGGACCCTCTGGCTTTCAGGAATGCTGCTCGGCTGGTAAACGACAGCTTTCCCCGGTTCATCTATACACTGCAGGTCGTTAGGTGTTGCCTCTTCGGCCTCTATGGCGACTTTGAGCACCGCAGCCTCGATTGCGCCACACCATGGACCTTCCCTTCCGCATTTCTGGAGCAGACCTAGAGCTTTGCGGCGCCAGAAAGGATGCCTATACTTCAGGGCCGTCAGAAATAGCGGCTGAATGATACCCATTTCTGGAGCAAAATGAGGCAGGTCACCAGAGTATCCTGGAGAATTCACAACCTCAGGTTGTATCTCAAAAAGTGTCTCTGCCAGGGCAATAATCTCCTTGAACTCCCGCCCATACTTGTCATAGGCTGTTTCATACGGCTGAAGAACGGTGGCGCAATGTATCAACCCAGCGAGAGACTGAGCGCGAAGGATGGCCAGCTGTTCATTCTGTGGATCAGTGGCTGGACGTGAAGGGTCGAGCTGGTGGAACGACAGCCACTGTTGTAAGTTTCCGAGGTGTCTTCCTTGTTCGATGAGTATGTTCGAGGGGATTAGTGACGAGTTGGTATACTTGTACTGCCGTGCTGCCGAGATAAAGTGATAACAAGCATGCAGTATTTTATATAGTGCACGATCAGGGGATATTGCGGTCGAGTGTGATGTCCCCGGATATAACGACGGTAGGTCTGGGGAACGAGTGAGGACGTATGTTGCGGTATGAAGGTCGAGCTTCTCGAATAGCGTCGACATTCCCTCGTCTTGAGAGAAGGCTGCTGAGCTTCCACCTCCTTCACCAACCATCAATGCCGCAGCCCCTCGGAGGTGCAAGTAAGCTTTGTCACTACGCTGTTGTAAAACCTCGGTAAAAGCCATGAGGAGACAGGCAACAGTAGAGGGCAGAGACCCATATCGAAGGTTGGAAACTTCAACCTGTACTAGTCGCAAGGCTTGACAGTACAACTGAACAGATTCCAGCCCCGAGCTTGTGCGACTGGGTCTAAGTGTATGCCGCTCGTATGAGGCACCAAATGCAGCAGCGGCAGCTCGTACGAATGGAACCGAATGGATCAGCTGAGGTATGGTGCGACTCCATAATTCCGCTTCGAGCTCACTTTTGGCCCGACGAGGCCCTTGGCGAAATACGGTGCAGGCAAGATGAGAGTATCGATTCCAGGGATGGTTCTGATGATGCGTAAACCGGCTCTGGGAGCGGATGACGGCTGATGAAGACGTGTCGAGCCAGGGTCCAGGGGGTGCTCCACGCGGGTATCCAAGGCAGGAGAGGTTATATGACAAGCAGCGTAGACAGGATGGCTTTGATTCATCGCACTTGACATGCGAATTTTAATACTTGCCAAGACAGTGGTTAGGAGTGAAGGGGATTAGGAGTCTTTTCTTCGTCGCCGGCCGGCGGTCTCGAGGGCCGGGCTTCGGCGGCGGCGTGGGCCGGAAGATTGATTTTCCGGGCCATTTTAGGAAGAAAGCGGGTCAGCACGTGACACACGTGATTTATTGGTACGACTAACAATTCGTGTTGGTACGAATATCAATACTCATAATTAGGTTACGTTGTTTCATAGCACTAGGTTTTAATGCTGTTATGAATAAATGAGTTTCTTTTTGCTATTGTGGCTGATGGATTCTTGACATCACTTCAGGCAACAAGAATAGTGATTTTTGGTAAAGGGTACGCTTTATTGGATGTTTAGGAAAAAGGGGCGTTCGTGGGAAGCCTCATGATGATCTTGTGGCATGATATCTCGGTCCTACCGCGAGACTACATTTACTCATGGAGCTCGCCCCTGTTAACTACCGTGAATCAGGATGACTCTTAGAGTAACGCACTGCACAAAACTTATGTTGTTTGCTATGTCAATCGTCATGCCACCAATCTGTCGACATCGTGACTCAATAGCAAAATCGACGCGACCGATTGCTTCTGTATCACAATCCAAACGAATCAATTGTCTGAGCTAGATCATTGTTTGATGCTAATGCTGGAGCCTCTGAAACGATGTGTGGCTGATTCACGTTGACTCTTGCTGACTCTCAGCGCGATCGCGCATGATCTACAAGTGCGTCATATCTTCCGTGTGACCGTGGTGTTTTACTGTGATTCAAAGTCGTCCTGCTGAAGCTCGCAATTCCTGGCTTTGACTCACATTAAGCCTCACAAACTCTGCTCGTAGGCTATCCGTGATTCAAATCCATGTGTCATAGTTGCTCGTGTGATCGTGGTCTTTTGCTGTGATTCAAAGTCGTCCTACTGAAGCTCGCAATTCCTAGCTTTGATTCACATTAAGACTCACAAACTCTGCCCGTAGACTATCAGTGATTCAGAAACATGTGTCATAGCTGCTCATGTGACGATGACGCTGTGCCGTGATTCAAAGTCTTATACAGCATCACCGTGATTTGGTGTGTTGTAACTCACTCAGCGCTCTGCGCTGCATGCTTGACTATAAATACCCTCCTTCTCCCCCCAGAATTTTCCAAATCATCATTCCCTTTCGCACTTCAACATCTCCAGCCTTGATCTTTCTGCACCCTCACTTCAGGCTCTTCTTTTCTACAGCCATCGCAGCTCTTCAGCTGGTCAAGCTCCCTCATCCTCCTCGTTCTTCCACACATTCGACCATTTGACTCAACAGACACGCCTCTTCATCTACACTTCCTGCATTTCCCGTGGGCGCACTCTCGCACTACCGCCGACCAAGATGCCACCCTTCATCACCACTCCCAGATCTGTCCCCGTTGAGGGGCGGATGATCCAGCCTGGGGAAATGAGGGCCATCCGTGTGAGAACTTCCTGCACCGTTGACCTTCGTCTTGAGGATGGCTCAATGCAGAAGAAGACTCTTCAAACAGGTGTCTTTGGCTACCTAGTTCAGCGCCAGGGAAGCAAGTGTCTTGTCCAGTTGCTCAACCATACTGGTCAGAGAGCTTTATGTATGTATTTTCACTTGGTCCCTTCTCTCACCATCATCAGATACTGACAAAGACGTCCAGGCCATGTTCCCTACGATACTCTCGATGTCGGGCAGCTTCACTCTCAGTTGCGAGTCATCCATCCCTCCCTTCAAGCTGCACAGGCCGCCGCCGCAATCGCCCATCGACGCGCCACAGACCCCGCTGGGAGAGCCTTGATCACGATTTGGAACTCCATTCAGAAGAACAAGGACATTCTTAGGGAAGTGGGCTTGCAAGCCGGTGTCTACGAAAACATACTGGAAGACGAGGCCGAGAAGCAAAAGTGTTTGAGTGTTTTGCTTGCGTGTAAGTCTATCATTACTTACTTGGCTTTTATAACCACCTTACTGACTTCTCATTATAGCGTTCTCCAATGATGTTTGGCGAGTACTCAACACCACTGGCCTCCCTCTCGAACCATTCTTGACTCTTCCCAAGGTCACACCAACATTCCCCCGGCTCAAAGCGAACCAAATCCTTATCTATTTGCGCCTATACACTCAGCCAGGAACGACACGCTTTGCCAAGTATGGTGGACGAACCATCCGAGAGTTTCCCTTCGTGCGCCAGACAGAACATGACGCAGCCATCGCCGATATCACCTGCGTGTCTCCTCATTACCGCGAGGCAAGAAACTACAGCGCTCGAGACCGACATGCGATCCCAATGATGATTCTGACGGACTCTCGCAAAAGTGTCATGGCCATGGCCGAGATGACACTCTGCTGTCTTCTCCGCACCTGGAGCCCGAACGCAACCAACTTTTCCCCTGACAGCGTCAGTGAAGCGGTATCGTCTGGGTCTATGTCGCATCGTCTACTTACCTCCACTTTCAGCAAGATTGTCGACAACGCTCTCGAGAAGACCCAGTATCCGCTGTTTGGTGGTGTCGGGTGCAATTGGAGCTGTCCACTCCAGGAAGGCCAAAACGAAAAGCGAGAGTGGCTCCGTTACCGTGTCATAAACTCAGACAATCGACCCATGCTTGTTTACCGCTGGCAGTCACACGTCACCAGAGTCCGAGGGGGTTTAGGTGCACGCGTCGATTTCAGAGGATTCAGTGGTCAGAAATGGTTTGGTTTCTATTTGATAAAGACGCTTGATCATCTTGCTGGAATCGCAGCTGGGCGGCCTCTTATCATATCAATCGAGGTCATGGAGGATGGCAAACCTCACCCACTGCCGTGGTACCGTCATCCTCATCATGGCGCGTGGGACAACTCTCACGAGCTACACAGCTTCGGCATCAGAGCTGAGTGGATGGATGAAGCGACTAAGCAGTGGTACACCTATCCACTCCAACACGACAGACTGATGGCCACTTACCCTGGCAGCAAACTCACAGTCACCCGACCATGGCGAACTGCGACCATGATTCTCCAGTTTCTTCACAATCGCCGCTATCGGAACACTCCCAATTTTCTCCCCCGCCTCAATCCAAACATCAAAGAGGTTATCTTTGATCATCTCACTCAAGTTGTTTCCTTAAAACAGGTTGGCGAAACCATCCTTGACCCACCCAAGGAGGTTTCATGGGAGGAAAACATGTGGTCACTTGCCAAGGCGTCGAAAACTATTTGGCCTGGCATACTCGTCGGCGCGAAGCCATCCGAAGGCTGGTTCAGCAAGTCTAGTGCGGGTCCGCAAGAGACGATGTGTGTCCTCTGCCGAGCGTACGCGATCTACCGCTCCGTCAACCCGATCACCCCCGGATGTTCTAGTCGTGACGGCGACTTCAGTATCGCCTCAAGTGAGCCCAAGGCCGATGACATTCGAGAGAATTCGTGCCGTCTGTGCTGGGAGTATTATCGCCGACCATGTATCTGGACTCCACGCGGGCTCACCAGAAGGCAAAACGAGGAAGAGGGCCCCAACAAATATATGGTTTTGTCACCGGGATTTGAGGGAATTGCTATGGTTGCTCCCTACAATGGGCCAGCTACGAAAATAGCAGCCCCAATGACTCTGGAGATGTACTACGAGGCCAAGGAGAAGACAGAGGCAGAGATGCTGGATGATGCAGGCCCTGATAACATTGAGGAGGATGATGATGACTGAGGACTTGAGAGCTCGCGGGGGGTCGTTGAGGTAGAGAATTCAGGAGGCGAAGGAAGGATTGATTTGGGCTTCTGGGCTTTTGAGTTTTATGGACCAATTTGTATTGTTTGATTGAAACGATGACAGTTTTTCTCCCTCTCTCTTAGTGCCTTTGTGTGGTTATTCCTTTGTGGCTGTCCTGGACCTTCTCTTATTTTTCACCATTAGATCTTCTTTTACCACCAGAAGACTCTCGTGACGCTTTACAAAGGGCCTTCGATAGAATACTGCTCGCTTTACTTGCTTTATGTCGGCCGTTCAGCCCCCCATTCCGTGGCTGTTGGGTGGTGCCACGTGATAGCGGCCGCTTCGCTGTCCCATGAGACACCTCACGCAATTCATTCTCTCCAAGTCCCTGGCGGACTTATATGAAGAAAGATGAGTTCAGTTACATATAATAAACATGTTTATAATTTCAATCTTTGATATGCGTATGTCATGACCTCATAGGTAGCTGGGCAGAGGAGACGAGCAACATACGCAACCCATGGTCGTTCCTGCCTCCAATACCCAGATGTCCCGCAAATCGCTCCTTCCAATCTCATGGCGAAATCCCAGGCCCGGCTCCTGCCTGGCCCATGGGATCAGAAACTTCAATTTTTTTTGTGCCAGGCATTCTGGATGATTGCTCTTTCATCACCAACCTTCCATCCGAGTAGTTGTCGCTTGCGCTTGCCAAGATGGCCCCCTCCAACCTACCCATACTCACCGTCACGGGCCCCAATGGGGAGCCGGAGCCTGTCCTTGTTTTCGGCTTTCCGGCATCGGAAGAAGAGCTGGTTCCTCTCTGGCAGTGGTTCGAAACTGTCGAGGCCAACCAACCCTCCCCCGATCCTGACCCTGCCCCTGCTTCTGCTTCTGCGTCAGTGCCTGGCTCTGCCAGTGAAACTCCTTCTGCCCCGGCCTTCGGTATGCAATTTATCACTTTGATCTCTCCATTTTCTTTCATTTCACCTGGGTTCACTTGGATCTCTTGCAAAGAGCTATGTAAATTATTCATGTATATACGCTGTTATATTTGCCATAGCTACTAAGCCATTCTCTTCTTTTACCTGTCCTCTATAGCCCTGTCATGTTTTGCAATGCTACCTTGCTCCTAAAAGTGCATATTATATCATTTTGCTAACCTGAGTATCAGATATCGATAATGCCTCCTATGATAAGCTCATGGAGCACCTCGCCGAAGTCCGTGAGGATGCGGCTTCCGCGAACCAGCAAGCGCTGGAGGATATAGCCTATTCTAGGCTACCCGAGACCCTTGCCGAGTACAAGACAAAGAGAGTTCCAGCTCGGGACTATGTCCCTGATACATGTCGCGTCTATGGGACGCAGCTGAAAAACAGGGGGTGCCTGAAGCTCCATCTGGGCTATAAAAAAAAACGCGGTAAACATACCATCTCCTGCCACAAGTGCAAGGTTAGTATGCCTCTTCAATCAACTTATAAAGGTTATGGTTCTCTAATTGGCATTAGAAACTTATCGCTGAAAGGGCAGAGGAGGAGGATGAGGAAGAGGAAGAGGCGCAGCCTCTAAGAAAAAAGCAGAAGAAGAGTTAGGTTTTTTTTCTCTCCTATGTCGAGCCTGTTAGATTGCTATTGAATGCAGCTGTCAGAGTCTGCTGAACTGGAACTTAGCAAATGGATGCATCTCCCGCGCAGACATGGACTTTTTGAACCATCGTGAGGACCTAATCTGTTTGCCACCACCTAGAGATGGGCTCGTTTTGTGGTTGGAACGCCATGTCTCGGAGAAGCTTCTACTTTGGACCAAGGTGAGCCACAACGAATCGGAAACTTATGTTCGAATGAAGGCTAAACCTGGTGAAACAAAGTCGTGTCGCTCAGAAATATCTCGAGACCAGCGCGTTCATATCTATGCTCGAGGCCGGGCTGATCTCCTAGCGCGGCTGGTGCTTGGACCATTGATGGTCACCTTAGTCTTGACACCAGTGGTTATATGCCATGCTGTAGACAGTTTAACAGCAAGGCTGGCTATTGTCATTGTTTCGACATGTTTCTTCCTGACGGTCTTGTCCGTTCTAACGGGCGGCAAGGTGCTTGATTTGACAGTAGCTGGTGCAACGTATGACTCTCATTACCTGACATTGAACAGAGCGCTTACGGCTTAACAGATATACAACTGTCCTTGTGGTGTTCATTACAGGACCTGATATCGTCGGGAGCTAACTATGGGTAACGGCTACGATAAACCAAGACTGGGATGATGAGTGCAGAGACGAAGGGGGTCGGTCAAGGTTAATACATCAAGTCACTCTCCAATATTTCAGTCGCCGCTTCTTCAACGCATTTTTTATTCAAGCCCAGGAACCAAGCCCTATAACAATGAGTGGCTACCACTGGAATAAATCTGTGTGCTTGCACAAGAAAAGGATGACACAAGGAAAGCTTTCTGTAGAGACCCTTCAACACTATCGTTCCAATCCATTCCGTCCTTATAACCATAACCACGAGCCCATCTAAGCAGTAGGCTGGAGGATGATCTGAGTGCGACCGTTGATCTTGATCTCGGCCCAAGCCTTACCAGCTGAGTTGGCAGTGACGGATCCTCCAGTGCTGAGCGAGTACTGCTTGCCAGGGACAAGTCGCTCGAAACCAAGCTTGAAAGAACCAGGCTCCTTTCCGTTGTAGAGAACAAGGTCGAGCTTCTTTCCATCCTCACTGTAAGCCTTGGCGACAAGAACCTCGGGGAAGGGAGCATCCTCAAGAATAGGACCGCTAAGAGCCTCGTCGGAAGGACCGTGAAGAGTAGCGTTGGCAAGATCACGCTGCTTGACGAGTCGAGCCATGAGAGCGATGACCTGGCTAGTAGCAGAGAGACCCTTGTTTCGGAGAGATCCGGTCTTGGTGGCCTCGACGGGGAAGTAGACGTTGTCGAGCTGCTCAAGAGCCTCCTCGCGGACCTTCTCGTCACCAAACTCAGCAGCGGTAGCAGCGATGAAAGCACGGAGGGGACCCTCGCCAGCGCGGTAGTTGCCGGGGTCCATCTTGTCAGCACCCTTAAGGTCACGGACAACCAGCTGGTTCTTCTCGTCGTACTTGATGAATTCCTTGCGGATCATGGCCCAGTTGCGGTGAGCGAGGTGAGGGAGGTAGGCAGTCAGGAGCATAGCGTTGATACAGTCGGTGAGAGTTCCGCAAAGGCCAGGGAGCTTGAGACAAATTAGCTTGGTAGTTAGCATAGGAGAAGGGTTTTACTGACAGTGAGACCAGTGAACTCGCTGCGGATGGGAAGGATTCGGCCGTCGCACTCGGTAAACTCCTCCTCGAGAGATCGCTCGAATCGGTTCCTGAGTCTAGCGCCGAGATCACGGCCAAGGATGCGGTCAGAGATGACAAGGCCAGCCATGCCAGTAAGGCTTTATACATGTTAGCCAATTCTCAAATACTTCGTGACAGCAAATGGTCACTTACTTGCACAGAGAATAGGTCCAGTTAGGCTCGCAGGGGTACAGGCAGTAGGGGTTGTTGTCCATGTTCTCGTGAAGAGCGTCGGCCAGACCCTCGTAGTTGGTCTTGTAGTGCTTTCCATCGTCGATAACAAACTCGAGGGCGTTCTTCTGGTGGTACTGGCGATCTCCGGAGGCTTGCTCGTACAGACCGATAGCAGAGCTCAAGTATCCGGTAACCATCTAGGCGATGTTAATATTGACTCAGCCAGTGTATCGGGTTAACTCACGATGTTGTCCTTCTTGATAGGGTCCCAGTCGCTGAGGGTGAAACGGCCAAAGATGGACTCCCACTTCCAGTAACTAAAATGGTGAGCATTCGATCTCAGGTTGATGGTGCCTTGTACTCACGACATGATGCGCTTCTGCAAGCTCTTCTCAATGCAGTTCTGCGAGGCCTTGGAGAGATAACCGTGAAAACCGGGGGCATAGTGGCACTGGTACAGGCTCAGAACATCAACGACACCGTACAGCTGATAGCGAACGGCACCAGTCTGGAACTGATCAATGACATCGTGGAAGCTGAAATCGTCACGGGGGCTAAGTCCGCGCTCGAGCATGTGCTGGACATGTCGAAGAGTCTCGAGGGACAGCTCTCGCGAGCCAGGAGCGGGAGCAGGAGTGGCATTCTCCATCTGTTCCTGAACAGCCTGGACAAGGTACTTGTTTCGCTCCTGAGCCTTGGAGTAACCAGCGGCATTGAGGGAACGGGCGTTGCTCATGAGCCAGAAGATACCGGTGTAGCAGAGAGCCGCCCAGAGGAGAGCAGAGGGTTCGAAAAGAGTGTCGGTGGCCAGGTAGCCGGCGGCGATGCTGGAGCCAACCCACAAGGCGATGGGGAAGAAGATACCGCCCATAGCGAACCAGATGAAGATGGTGACAGGAATCAGGGCTACAGTGAGCAAGAATGCAGCCGCTGAAGTGAAGGTGGCGACAGCAGTAAAACCGGCTCCAGGGAAGAGAAAGCCAAGAGCTGCAGCACGATAGGCCGTGTTGCTGAGATTCTTGAAGGCCCAAAGTCCAGTGAGCGACAAAGCTCCATACTGGTAAAGAGTTCGTCGCTGATGGTACTTCTTGACTAGACCCCGACCAGCATTGGCAGGAATCAAGACATCTATCTCATCATTAGAAAGTGGCTCTGTCAGGTTTTCACAAGCTCTTACCTTGGATTGTCCAAGGTCCCCAGCCAAAGTCGCCAACAGGCTCGTCCTGGCGGTAGGCCTTTTCGGGCTGGCTCTCACTCTGTAAAGTGATGTGCCCATTCCCATTCATCTTGTGATCCTTTGTCTTCAAGGGATGAGAGGGAAGCTCTGACGCATGATCATCATGGACGCCATTGGTGGCGGGGATGATCTTGGAGAGCTGCAACCACAAAGTTAGCAAATTGCTGTCGAATTCAAGTGAAAAGTCAATTACCGTAATTGTTGACATTGTGCTTTTCCTTGTCGCTTTTCTTAGAGAGTGTTGAATGAAAAGACAAAGCTTGTTGAGTTTCGAATCATCATCTTTGGCCACGAGTCGCGTCTTTTATCAATTATTTCCTCCATCATCATCTGAGGGGCGGTCCGGTCTCCGAAACTGAACCGCCCCAGACTGTAAATGCCGGATCCTGGGAGATCAGCGTATCAACTGAATCGCGGGGCAACATGCGTGCGGGGAAACCGGAGAAGCGGAGAGAAGGCTCCCATACTCCCCATGGGGATAGTGATACGGTAGCTTAGCATCTGGGGAAGATGGTGCGAACCCCGGAAACGGGGTCTAAGGGCCAAGGACGGGGAGGTCGGAAAGTTAGAACGGGCGGGGGATACGGAGACGCCCGACTCGACGGCAGGCGGACCGTCACTAGCTCTGCTCAATTGACTTATCATGCACTTTAGTCCTTATCTCTGGCATGCGGTACATTTTTCTGCATCTACTCTCCATCCTTTCACGTCATAGCTTTCCTCCACATTTGTTGCGTCAAATCTCATCTCGTTTCATCATGAAGGCCAACGTAGAGACCACCCAGGCCATCGTCTCCCACGCCCCAGAGGATGGAAAGAGACGATGGATCCTTGAGGATGTTCAAGTGAGCGAGCCTGGAGAGTATGAGGCTATTGTGGAAATGGTTGCTTCCGGAGTCTGTCATACAGATCTTGGTTGTGGAACAGCTCCAGATGGAACTCCTGGCTTCCCTGTCCCACCATACCCCCGCGTTCTAGGTCATGAAGGTACGCGACACAAACCCATAAACATACCATTCACTAACGAAATCAGGCGCTGGATTCGTTCGAGCTGTCGGTTCCAAGATCACAAAAGTCAAGCCAGGCGATGCCGTCCTCCTCTCCTTCGCCTTCTGCACCAAGTGCCACAACTGCAAGTTTGGAGCTCCTGGCTACTGCCATGAATTTTCAGCCCTGAACTTTGCCGGCACCAAAAAGGCATTCCAGTTCCCAACCGGTACAGGACCAGACGTTGGAGGATCCTTCTTTGGCCAGTCGAGCTTTTCCAAGCTTAGTCGGGTTCAGGAGACGTCGCTTGTCAATGTCAGTCAGCTGGTTCGCAACAAGAATGACTTGAAGCTTTTGGCGCCCCTTGGTTGTGGTATTCAGGTAAGCAATGATCCTTTCCATTCTTCAATAGTACATCACCCACTAACCTCGTGTTCAGACTGGTGCGGGTACCGTGACTGAGCTAGCTGCCGCAAAGCCAAGCGACAAGGTCGCCATCATTGGTCTTGGAGGTGTAGGACTTGCAGCCATCATGGTAAGTGCTAGCCTTTGGTGCCTCGATGGCTTGACTAACCTCCTGCTATAGGCTGCAAAGCTCAAAGGCTGCCGAACCATCATTGGAATCGACCGAGTCCCCGCGAGAATAGAAATGGCCAAGAAACTCGGCGCAACTCACGGTATCGACACCTCGACCATTTCCAACCTCGTAGATGAAGTCCGCAAGGTTACCGAGGGCTCGGGAAGCACCATTACAGTTGATGCTACGGGTGTGCTTCCGTTGATTCAGCAAGGCTTGGAGTTCACTGCGAACCAGGGCAAGATGATTCTTCTTGGTGTTGCCCCGATGGATGCTGGGCTGGAAATTGCGGTTGTTCCTTACATGGTTGTGAGTATCAAGGCAGTCTTGAGAGGCGACAACAGCTGACAACCTGGCAGACGGGCAAGCAAATTATGGGTAGTATGGAGGGTGGTGTGTACCCGGAAGATGTGAGTATCTATTTTAACCTATCTGGCTAAACAAACACTTGCTAATTTTGACAGTATATCCCAAAAATGATCCGATGGTACCAAAATGGGGAGTTCCCCGTCGACGAATTGATCAAGTTCTATCCTGTAAGATTGTTCTAGATCCTCTGCAGCGCCACTCTAACTAGCATCCCTGCAGGTACAAGATTATCAAAAGGCAATCAGAGATATGGAGGATGGATCCACGATTAAGCCCGTGTTGATTTGGTAGTAGCCCTGGGTTAGCATAGTTGGTTTGAATCTGGGCTGCAGGCGTTATTAGGTGTGAGGTTGGAGGCGAGGTGAGGAGCGAGAATTTGAACCTGTCACCATCAATCAGATAGGTAATAGAAAAGAATGTTGATACTAGGCCAAGACTATGCTTTGTAAACGTGCTGTGGTGCCTTGGATAATGCCTTGAGCTCTCTTGTGATCATGTTTGAGATTCTCTTTCTAACACTCGCTACGGTCTTCGTCGGTTATTTTGACATTGATTATATGACCATGACTCGGAATGGATATGAGCCTCTCCCAGTTCGCATGATTCGAGCCCCCTTGACACTTTTCGTTCGACTTGGCTCACATTAACCTTCGACTACGGCGTTGCGCAAGAACGCATCGGGGGTAGTTTTGGTGTTCAATGACACCGGATTTGAAGACTGCCATGTAATGTATCAATATAGATATATGCTCCCAACATGCAATTTCTTTGTGATCCATGCCATTACCAGCGACATTGTATGTGATTCTAGGGTAGCTAAGCCCAAGGTCACAAGAATAACGTCAAGGTCAAGCTTTGGATCAAGTTATTCTTGAGTATCTTCGTTTTATTTTTTCTCTTCACAATCCACACAAAAGATGGAAAAGGAAAAAAAAAAGGACATTTTTATTAAATAATGCTGTCCTCATATCACATTCTCCAAACCGCGCGCAGGCTACTTGCAGCTGCTCTGAATATTCGAAGTCAACTCCAGAAGCTGACAGTCAATTTCGGACCAAAACAAGTAACATCCCGTTCAGCTTCTCCCTGACTGGTTTGTAGATCTCTTGAGTCAGACAGTTGCTTCAAATGCCACCCTCATTTACCAACACCAAGCATCAATTCCTCCCACGTTGCAAAGCAACTCTGCAATTAGACTAACTCCTTGTGCCGCATGTAACGAGGCGTTCCCCAATTGAGAAAGGATCGCGTCGCTCGGTCCGCTCGCGGCCGGCACTTGATTGGATTGGCGGTCTTCCGAGCCCTGCATGAGACAGTCGAGAGTTTCTCGCTTGGGGGATAGCGTCGACTGCTAGTTCCGGGCGTCGTGGGCCGCTCTCCGCGTTCTTACCCCAGGCTTCCAGGAATAGGGGATTATCTAGAGTTCGGCAGTCGGAGGATATGCAGATCAGCTTGACAGGTATGCAAAGCGGTCCGAAGGCTTCTCTGGTATCTGAGGTGAGTCGGGAGTGTATTTCTGGTAGAGAGACAGTCGAAAATACATGACTATGGCTCACACATTTGATGCACGTCGGGCTGGGCTGTGAACCACTCCCGTCTCACAACCCCTATCTCTGTCGCCGCATCAGCTTCACGGATCACTGTCGGATATCATACCGCCCCGTGCCCCGACGTGGCATCCGGGGTGCATATGCTAAAGTCCCAGTAGATGCAACGGTCCGAACAAGGCGGGGGATTCTGGGGTAGAGCAGCGTCCATGCCTGCTCCTGGAACCCTACCTGACTCGGCAGATGATAAGTCGTAGTACCGAGTCAGTCGATCTGAGTCCAGTACCGACTATAAGTCGTCTCTGTCCAGCTGTACTCGCCACGGTCATCTCTGCAACCCAATCCCGCCCTCTCTTCTTTACGCGTACTCCTTATTATGACAACCCCTAAGTCTCAGAGCGGAAGCAGTGACGTCGATATGGGTCGTGTTGAGAACCTCGAGAACGTGCGCTCTGCCGCCAGCATCTCCATGAGTCCGGAGATGTTTGAGAAGCTCTACCTTTCTCCCCCGAATGCAGTCAAGGGAGATCTTAGGAAGACCTTTGGCAACCCAACTCCCATGTTCGCCTTCTATTGACTCAACTGGTGAACATCATGATCTAATGATACGATAGGGCACTTGCAGGATTTTTGCTGGCATTGATGCCTTTGACGGCTGCCCTCATGGGTTGGCGTGGAGCCAGCAAGTTTGCCTCGTCCAACATGTATGTTTCTCTTGCCGTGCCTCGCATAACACTTCTAACACGCTTCTCAGCCCCGCGTACTTCTTCTTAGGAGGCGTCCTCATGATGATCAGCGGCATCTTGGAGTGGGTTCTGGGCAACACCTACCCTGCCACTGTCTTCAGCAGCTTTGGAGGCTTCTATCTGACATTTGGCGGCATCCTTAACCCATCTTTTGCTGCATTCTCTTCATACGCGCCCCCAGATGCCAAGTCTGCAGCTGAAGGCATGACTACTGAAGGCTTCAATGCCAGCCTAGGTATGAAAGAATCCAATCCCACATTACATGAACTAATTAGGATTCATCAGGCTTCTTCTTGTTGGCAATGGCTATCTTGTCCATCATCTACCTCATCTGCTCTTTGCGAACCAACGTCGCCTTTGTCATCATTTTCCTGACACTGGTCCCGGCTCTGTTCCTCCTCGTCGGAGCATTTTGGGTCTGGGCGGAAGACTACACGGCCAATACAGCCCTAGCCACGAAGCTTTGCCAGGTAAATTGGGTTTGTTTGCTTTAGTGTTGCATTTTTGCTAATGGTTGTACTTTAGGCCGCTGGAGCATTGCTCTTTGTCACTTGTCTGTCAGGCTTCTGGATCCTTCTGGCCATCTTGCTCGCCACTGTCGACTTTCCGATTCAGATTCCTGTGGGCGATTTGACGAACGTAGTCAAGGCCAAGAGCTCTAAGCCGTCATATGGTGGCGAGGGCGAAGCATAAGGGGGTTGACGAGTTTCTTCCTTTGTTGGAAGTGGGATGATGCAGACAAGTTGGATCGGTCCGAAACACGGACGAGTGTGGCTCAATATGGAGTATGTCCTACCTAGGAGGGCGATTGTCACTAGATTTACGCCCGGTGGGCATTGGGGAAGGCGGCTAGGAGTGCAAAATTTGATAGAACCCACAGATATCTGTCCAAAATTGAATTCATTATCTCAATCCCATGCCGCCCTTGTTACCTTTCAGCGAGAAAAAAACCATTCAGGACAAAAAGCTAACCCACATGCTCTCAGTACACTTTCGTAACCCCCCAAAACATCATACGCTACCCCAATTTACCATCTTCACTTCATGCTGTGAACTGCACACCAGATAGTGCTTCGGTCCCAGCCATGTCAAAAGAGTTACTAGCTGTAAAATCTACGTCAAAGTTGAGAAACGACGGCGATTGCAAGTTTACAGGCAGTTGGCCTTCTGGACTTGTGGACCTTGAGCTCCCACACATGGCGCCATAGTCAACCATAGACCATAGAAGTGCTTCCAGTTCTGGTTCAATCTCAAAAGAGGCATGCGGGTCAATCAATCTTTGGAAGGCTTGGGCATGTGCGTCAAAGTTGACAAGTTGGGTGTGCTATTCACATGTTAGCTTCTTCAGCTTTTCTAGTTGCAATCCAAACTTACCATTTTTGAAGCATGGTCCCAGAATGCACCCATGTCTTTCAGAATGCTGAGACATTGCTGCCCAGGTTCAAGAAGCTCATGGGGTTGTTGTGACTTGCCCGAGGCACCATGGATGAACAACGAGAGCACGCTACCTGCAAGGCATGTTGAATAGGCGTAGAACGACGCCTCAACATGACACCCAGCCTTCTGCGCCTGATCCAGTAGAGCCGGGATCTTGCAAGCGTGCTCAGTGCATGTTTGGAAACTTCGAGACAAGAAACTCGAAGGAGCTTTGGACTTGAGCTTTTGCAATCGAAGAGCGAGGAGGAATGGGTGGTTGAGGAGGCAGTGGCATAGATGGAAAACGACACGTGCGAAGATCGCGTGGCCGACTGTTTGATGATCTAATGAGCCATCGGGTAATGTGTTGTTGGCGATTATGTCGTTGACTGAAATGTCTTCCACGTGTAAATGTTGCTCCGTCAGAAGGAGAAAGGAATTGATCGCTGCAAACTCGGAACGCGAGTCCCATGGTAAAACATCGTCCGTTTCGCGCTCATGAAGCACGTAACGCGCACAACGGCCCAGAGCGGATGCCACTAGGATAGCAAGAGTGAAATGGCCTCGGATCTCGCCGAGATCCGTGTTCCAGTTTAAGAGCTGGTGGAGAGTAGCAGTTTGCTTCCAGGTGCCGGTTCGAAAGACCTCTTCTTCGCAGGGCAACTGAACATGGCAGTCTTCGTCGGCAATAGCTGGAGGTCTTGCTTTGCCACAGGACACCAACTTGTCAAGAAGATACACGGACCAGAAAACTCGTCGCCGCTCTTCTTGTTCGACGATGGGAAGCATGGGACTAGGTTCCTTCATGAGCTGCAGATCCTGGGCAATCCGGACTGCGAGACCGATTTTAAGCCATCCCGAGCTTGTGCGGCCAGCTGTAAAGTCGACAATGGCCAGGAGATTGGTCGTTTGCGCGACATGCAGATTTGGGCAGTTTTCAACCGTCAGATGCTCATTCAAAACGCTCAACCAAGCTTGTCGCGCATAACTCTCCATTGCCTCGTGTGTTCGTCCCTGGAAGTAGTCGTGGTTTGAGAATCTCACCGAAGATGCCAGAACCGCAAAGATCAGGCATCTTGGTAGAATCATCAGACCGAGCAACTGCCGGAAATGATCTTCTTGGAAATACGCATACGGTTGGTTATGGGCGTGGATGAAGTACGTGTCGACGAGATGTTGGACGATTTCATCGGGCGGCATTGTGCTGAAGGATCTGGATAATGGTTAGCCGGGAAAGGTGGGGTAGGGTAGGTCGCGTGAAGCGCTTGTGAGGCCTTACTGTGTGTTTGAGTCGGACTGGTTCAATGGTGAGGGCATGGAAAAGGATAATCGGTGCTGGCCGTCAAAGCTGTATTCTTGAGAAGGCATTGACTGTCGAGATGGGGAAGCAGCATCTTCTAGTGACTGATCGGAGAACTTGCGACTGGCGCTTCACGAGATGTCAGCATGTGTCGGCGATTGCGCGATTGCTTCACTGTAGTGCGTAGCGCGTTCACGTACCTCGCCTCTTGGGCTCCTTGTTCGCTCAATCGAGCCAGTTGAGCTTCAATTGTGCTGAGTCTTCTCATCAGATCCGGCTATGACATCGCACGTTAGCCATGGTATGCCTGACAGCGCGCAATTGCTATCATCTCGATCGGGGGTCTCACGTCGCCAAATCCAGGAGGGAACGCAGCAAGCGGATTAGCAGCCATGGCGGCCATGGTCGCAGAGTAGGACTCGTAATGGCACGAGCGATTGACGCGCCGACAGTTCATGCATCGTGGGCGGTCTCCAGAGCATTTCGTCTTTCGCTGTCTGCAAAAACAATGTCAGTATCATCTTCCCTGTTGACAGGTCATGTCGCAGATGCGCATCCTGGCGATTGAATCGCGGCGCATCGGAAAGGAACGCGGAGCTCATACCGACAGCTGGTGCACGCCTGTCGAATGCGCCGGATGCCTCCGGACCCCGAAGACTGCGGCGCCTGGGGCCTGGTTGACTCTTGCCAGGCGGTAGAAGAAGTTGTTGTGGTGGACATGGCTCTAGATAGTACTCAAAGTCATGCATGGGGTGGTTTGACGGTCCGGGAGAAGGAGGTCGAGATAACGTCAAAGTAACGATTTGTGGGCTTGTTGCGATTCATGGGGAATGCGTCGTCATTGCTCGGGAAGCACGAGTTTGGTCAGAGACCGGATCCATGAGTTGACCCATGGCCGAGAGCGGGGTAACCCTCCCTTCGTCCTGGGGGCAAAGTGACAAGGGAAAGGGAAACGCAAAGGCACACTTGGTTTGCGGCCTGAGGAGCGAGTTGAGTTGATCCTCCGGGTTGAAGCTACGACGCAAAAGGGTAGCTTGCGGGGGTGGAAATCCGGGGGCATGCGGGGATGGGACGGTCCATCTTTGCTGTTTTTGGGTAGGATGGGCTCACGAGCTGCCCTTGGATGTGTTCTTCGTCTCCGGACCGACTGGCAACAGCTCAAGGTGAAGGTTGAACAGCTCGGTGGTCGACCGAGACTCTCAGCTGCCGTGTTCACACTGACAGTAAGGATTGGAGCTATCGACGTGTCTGGTTCAACTCATTACTCATTCTATATCAATTCTGTTCATCACCATCTCTCACGAGCGAAAGCTCTAACTAACCCCGCCGCCAATGACTCGGTTAACCGTTGCAAGGGGGACGCTTGCTCGCACACCCACGTGCCGCACTCCAACCAAGCCTGATTCAACTCGATTTCGGGTCATGTTGTGGCGTCGGTAGTTCACTCGCTAACAGGCGAGTGTGTCCCTGCCTTGAAGTCTGACGTTCTCACTGTGATTGGCCGTCTTCTTAAGGTGCTCCATAGGAGTGACGGAAATTCCGGGCATCTGTTGCCCCGCGTTATCCAAGCTTCAGAGCCCAGATCTTGACGAGATTGCCGGTAACTCTGCAAACAATTGTGGGAGCGATGGGGAAAACATGAGAGAGGAAGCCCTAACAGTGACTCCTCTGATTGAAACCATTCTAGACCAAATACAGCATAGTTCTCGCGCTGTGACCTCCGTCCGGATGCCGTCGGAGGTCGGACCGCTCAGTGCGGAGACTGTCCCGCAATATATCCCGGCAGCTCCCCGGCTCCTCCGCACCAATGCAAACGGGCCTGGTTGGCTTCACCAGCGACGATATTATTGTCGATGATCATGGCATTTTGATTGAAAAGAATTCCTCTACTACAATGAAGAGTTAACAATTATGAACACTTGCCGGCACCAAATCCCAATGTCGTAAAACACCGTACTGTATCGACGACGCTCTTCGGTCCACTGTCTCCATCATGGCTTGCTGCTACATAGCTGCCTTCTGCATCAGCCAACTGGTCAACGCTTGCCAGTTTCTTGATCTCGATAACTCAATCCGATACAATGAGGACAAGTCCGAGTTGCAGTATCCCGAGAAGCTTAGGGGGGCCGACGACCAGAAAGTTGAGAGCAACTCGATTATTCTGTCGCTCTCGGGCATGACTTGCTCTGCCTGCTCGAGTTCTGTCGAGTCTACTCTCAATAGCCTTCTAGGTGTTGAAAAGGCAAGGGTATCCTTGGCGCTTCAGCAAGCGACTGTCATCGGGAAGAGCCCGACTCTCGACCGAGAAGCGATCAAGAATGCGGTGCTTGATCTTGGATACGGGGTGGAAATTGGGCCCCGATCACCGAAGGAGATAATAGACGTTCTACGGTCCAAAGAGGAAATTTCTCGACTCAAGTCGAGTTTCTCTCAGCTTGCTCGATGCGCCACCGTTATCCAGCTAGTCAGCTTGCTCCTGTCAAAATTTGGACGAGATCGCCTACCCTCGTTTATTCTATTCTTCATACATCTATTTTGCGCATCCCTTGTCTTATATGCACAGCACCAATACATTGCATGGATACACATAGACGGCTGGAAATGGATACGTGGTGGACAACCGAACATGAACACGCTCATCTCTTCATCCGTCTCACTCGGAACAGCCTTTTCATTCCTTGACCTTCTAGTTCGAGGACCCGTCAAAGCGACACCGTATTACAGCTCAGTCATTGGTCTTGCCCTTGTGGTGGTTTCCGGGAGATATCTTGAAACCATGTCTCGTCGGTCCGCGGCAGAGCACTTGATTAGGGTCTATCAGCCGCTCTTGGAGGACCAATATGTCAAAATGTACTCGACAGGACAGGTACTCTTTCGTCCACGCTTAAAGCAGTATCCAGCTAACAATTTTCAGTTCGTCCCCCAGAGCTTCCTTCGACCCGGAGACGAAGTCATCATCGAATCCTTTTCCACCATTCCGTGCGATTGCTACATCACTCTTGGCTCGGCTTCAATCAACCAAGCCATTGTAACAGGCGAGTCTATGCCAGTCAAGAAGAGCGTCGGTGATTTTCTTCTTGGCGGAACTCGAAATATGGGCGAACAGCTTGTCTGCGTCGTGCACAAAGAACAGGGCAACTCGTTTTACGCACAGCTGGTGCAGAGCGCCGTTGAAGCTTCTGGATCCAAGTCGGAAGATTTCCAGTTTTTGGATCTGA
Source organism: Fusarium liriodendri (assembly GCA_023509735.1). Taxonomy (NCBI): domain Eukaryota; kingdom Fungi; phylum Ascomycota; class Sordariomycetes; order Hypocreales; family Nectriaceae; genus Fusarium; species Fusarium liriodendri. The sequence goes on along the minus strand of JALLKD010000139.1, from coordinate 82,860 downwards.
TGATGAACTACTTTGTACTCATCGTCATGTCTCTGGCTGTTCTGGTTCCGTTGAAAGACCTTTACTGGTCTGCCAATCCACTGAACTACACGTTTCTTCGCTTGGCCATCATGCGTTGCATGACGATCTTGACCTGTGCATGCCCATGTGCGTTGGGACTGGCGATACCTTCGGCAGTTGTGGCAGCGGCTAGTAAGTAATGTCGACAGTTTACCCGATGAAGTAGGAGTAAGACTAACATTCTGTTAGACGTTGCGAGCCAGAAGGGCATAGTTCTTACAAAAGGATTCACCACGATCCAAAAGCTCCGCGATACCCAAACCGTCGTGTTCGACAAAACCGGGACCCTCACAAAGGCCACACTGGATGTGTCAAGCTTCCAGACGTCAAAAACGTGGACCCATCACACGACAGACTTTTGGACGTACATCTGTGCGGTCGAGGAGCACACCATGTCGACACATCCTCTTGGACGAGCCATCTTCTCTGCCGGAGTTGCACATCTCAACAATCCTTGGGTCGAGGCTAAGGTGGACCTTTTCATTGAAGGCGTAACGGTTGAACCGGGCTTGGGGATCTCAGGGGATGTGTCGATAGCGAGCCAGCCATGGCAACATGTGACCATCGGGAGTCTGCGGTACCTGCAATCCTGCGGCATACTCGACATTCCGGAAATGCCGCAGAATTCCGATCGCGGAGTTATAGCTGTTCACATCGGCATAGACTACACATATGCCGGAACACTGTTAATCACTGATGCCGTGAGGGAAGACGCTAAAGCTACGATCAGACAACTCGATCTCATGGGCTGCGAGACTAAATTGGTGTGTGATTAGCGGAAAGACCCGATGATCCTATCATGATTACTGATGACTGTATAGCTTACCGGAGATGTGTCTCACTCGGCTCAGCGAGTTTCCCGGGAACTTGAGATTCCTGTCCTGGCGTCTGAAGCCAAACCCCAGGACAAGCTGGACTGGATCAAGCGTCTTCAAAGTGGTGGGGAAATGGTAACTATGGTAAGTACATAGAAGAGCAAGCTCTCTCTCTCGATCTTCTTCTGACCATTCGTCAAGGTTGGAGACGGTTTGAATGATGCCCCGAGCTTATCCGCCGCCGACGTCGGTATCGCCCTTTACCACGAAGCCGCAACCCCTACAGTGGGTGCATCCGTCATCATTCTCAACTCGCGCCTGGATTCGATCCCCCTACTCCTCAAGATTGCCAAACACACGGTTCAACAGATCAGATACAACCTTGCTTGGGTTTTGGGCTACAACTGTCTCGCACTCAGCATGGCTGCCGGATTCATCAGTCCTTTTGGTGTTGTGTTGACCCCGTAAGTCGTTTCTCCCTCAAATGTCTTAATGAAGCTAACTCATGTGGCCAGACCTCTTGCGGCGGCCTTCATGTCGGCTTCTTCGATATTGATTACTTTGAATGGACTTTGGTTACGCAGTAGATTGGCTGCTATGGATACCTAGGAGCCGTTATCGTTCAGCATTGAACAAGAGCAGTTTTGTCGTGTCTCATTTATACAATTCTTGCTCACATGGGCAAACGGTTCTACCCTCTTATGCATTTCTTACATGTTGGTGATGGTGTATTTCGACGTACTCGTCTTGTTTGCCAACGAGTTTCTACGCCGACCCTTGACCCCAAGAGCTCTCACACGCGCACTGGCATAACTCACCGCCGTTCACATCTAGAGTTGCTGCCTACATAACTGACAGTTGGCTAATAAGGTGGGATTGTAGTATTTTTCTGTATGTATGTTCTCCCTCTCTCACTCGCGACAAATATGCTTGAGAATAAAATAGACGGTTTATGTACAATTGCTCAGGTCAGGTGTTCTGGACTGGCCTCACTTAGAAATTAACAACCCCTAAGACCACCAATGCGCAAATCGCAATTAGCATCGCTTGGAACCCTCGGTGAATCCAGTGCATGGGTTGGAGACGTAGTTGAAGGTCAACTCGCCCTGGGCGACGTCGTTGCTACCAGGAAAGCCAGTTGGGACACTGCCACAGGCAAGGCAACCATGCTCAGTAATGTAGTGGGCAAGCTCCTTGGCCTTCTGTCCCTGCCAACCGCCAGTGTTCTGGAAGAATGCGCAGATGGCACCGGCATCGTTCTGCCTGGTGACACAAGCGATCTGCTGGCCGTTGTTGTACCAGCGGTTTGGGTCGACACCGTTGAGGAGGCTGATGGTTGTTAGCTACAAGAAAGTCAAATTGTGGTTTGGAGGACTTACTTGACCATGTCCTTAGAGACGTTGGCACCGTACAGCATGCAGTTTGCGGAGCCACGGCAGTTGATCCCAAGTGCATCAACGCCGACGGCGACAGTGGCGAGGGGAAGAAGGATGGTTTCGAAACGCATGTTGAAGATTTGAAGTAATTTGGCCGAAGAGTTCAAGTGGTTGTATCGGTTGATGCTGTGAAGAGTCTTGTTGAGTTGGATGCTGAGGTCAAGAAGAGTGGCAACTCGATGGCTATTTATCTTCTAGTCGAGGCCCATGGGAGTGATCCAAACATGACTGTAGAGATTAAACATCATGCCCTGTGCCTGTTGCTATCATCCGCCAAATGATTCCACAGCTTGATGATCACAACCTTGACGGTGTACATTGCATTGTAGTATCATCTCCACTCCTTAACTCGGTGAGCCCCAAGACAGGGGAACTTCGTGGCGAAGCCATGACCAGAGCCAATCCTTTGCGAGATAACTTCAACACTCGTTGCTTATTGCGATTAGAGGAAGTCAGAAACTGAGCAACTTTAGCCGAAAGAGCATGAGTGAACTAATACCAGGGTCGGCCGCCATCGCCGCCAAGAATCGACGGGCCGCCCACGGACCATCGGCCGGCAGTCGGTCTCTCCACTTGGGTTCCAACGCATGCGAGCATTAACCCTTGCTAATATCCAAAAACCATTCATCACTAGGCCGTTACGTTCATGTCCAATATCTTGTTAATCGCAGGGCTGGGACTAAAGACGGCCCCTGGTTCTGAAGCCGGCCTCGACTCCACATGATCTGCAATCGGATGTGGAATCAATGTCGAAGGGGTCTTAGAGTTAGCGATAGGGCTGGCAGACAAATTCGGACTATCATGATGATACTAACGACACTAAACAGTGCTTAAAGACGGAGTTTGCTCTGTTCCTGTTGCTTCTTGATGCCTTACTCAGAAGAAAAGTACGTCAGCGCTTCCACGAACCCCCATTGCTGGGCCAAGCATTTTTGTTGATGACCCAGCTGCTTGGTTGGGTTCTGGTCGACGTATCATGCGTCAAATGTGAGATGCGATTGGCTGCCACGATGTGACCATAGACCCAAAGTCCCATACAAGCCTACCGATTTCGGCCATTTGCGCACTCGAAACAAGGAGTGTGGTTGGATCAAGGTCTCTAAGAACAAAGCTAAGGCGGCCACACCGTTAATGTAACGTCTAAATCAGCGGAGTACCTCGAGACTTCCGCCGACTTGGACATGACTATCTATATCTCTTCCTGACCCCATAGATATCACGTGCAGAGCAGCGGAATTCTCAAGGTTCTCCGCCGATGGGGACGCATGATTGCTGCCTTACGGCTCATTTCAGTGCCTTTATCGTTGCTTCCCTTTGGGGGATGCGTCGGAGATGTAACTTAGAAAGAGGAGATCCTCGTTTAGTCTGCCAAAGCCCCTGCCTGAGATCGTCATGCTTTCGTAGCTCTTTAAATAACCCCTTTTAGAGAGGTCCACGAAGGAAAGGTTCTCTCGCATCAAGTCACAATTGCAGTACTTGTAATTATAGCTGATGCATTGTAAAGTCTATACAAGGGAGTGAACTTCCATCTCCAGCACCCACAACGCAACAGTTATTACCCCATAGATTCACCTTACCAACCCGCTACAACCAGCGGTGAGGTTACGAAGCGCACCCTGGATAAGAAGGACGGAAATACAAAGCCCACCAAGTGAATCCATCCACACTGTCCCAATGCCCATGGCGCTAAGGACGACAGTTGCAACGGTGACGAAGCTAATGAGCCCGTCCAGACGGTGGTGCATGGCTGTTGATTTCAACAGGCTAGAGCCCTGATGGTTTGCGACTTTGAGTGCTGTGTCATTGTCAGTACACACTATCTCTTTGCACAAAGGGCACTTACTTCTGTGATAAAGCCACTCTTTCACAATGACAGTGATAAGAACTATCCATACTGCATGAAAGCTTGTGTCGGAGGGGTGAATCGAGTGCTCCAAGGCCAGATCAAGAGGAGTGTCAAGGCCAGGTGATTCAGTGAAGAACTGCAGTTGAAGACTCGACATGTTCTCCCATGCCATCTGCAGCCCAAGAGCAACGAGAGCACCTGATGAAATAAGCGATGACGTCTCTTCCAGAAGTTTGGCCGCCGACGTGTCTTTTCTGGTTGTGCGGAGGTGTTGACACGCACGCACAACGACGAGCGCAACAAGGTCAGTTGCCATGTCTCCAGCGCTGTGCCAGCCGTCTGCAGAAAGAGAGCTGGATTGGAATGTCCATCCTCCTGCTAACTTGAGGGCTGTAAGGCACACGTCGGCGATTACGCCGACCTGTACGGCTCGGACACCAGGGTCTGTCCTGGATTGCGCATGATGGTGGTTTGTGGGTGTTCCGTTCATGGTGAAAATGGGTGATGAATATTTGGAATCTATCTCTGAACTAACAGTCGAGTTTTATATAAGATGACGCGTATACAGTGGTGGTGAATTATGACATCCACATACACATCGTCATGAACAGGACAAATGCATACTCAATTCGATCGCCATGATACAAGCTGAAGGCTATGCTGTGGTGCGAATGCGAGTCTTGTATATTAATCCAATAATTCAACTCCAACGGGATCTGCCAATAGACCAATGTGATGTCCTCATCCTTCCCGAAATCTACGATCGGGACCCGAGATCTCCAGTCCGCGCCCACAGGGCTGTGTCTCATTATTAATTGACCCTCAAAGGAATGCTGACAGGGCGACGAAAAGCTGAGCCACCTGTCGATCTCCCGGCACGGGGGCCGGCAAGGCCTGGTCAGCACTAAAAAGAAGCTGCTTGATTCGTTCGAACGGAGATCCGACGGCTCTTGGGTTTACGTCACTGACTTTAAAAGTTGGTCATTGGCTGAATTGGCGATCGCACTCGGACTCGCATCTGGCAGTTGTTAATTGACGACAGAGGATAGTTACACAAATGGATACATGACGAGAAGAGCAACTCGGTATAGTTACGCTGAATAGTAGACGCCGCAATGGAAAGCAGACTATATAATCCAGAGTCAACGCACCTGAAACGAAGGGACAGCAACAAGCACTTCATCTCATACACAATTCACCTTCTTCCTACAGCACAGATCAAAGCACCACTAGACCATCATGCAACGATTTTTGCATCTTCTTCCACTTGTCTTGAATGGCTTCAGAGCTGCTAAAGCCTCTGAGTTACCCGCTGCGATCGGTCCACCCCCCGACGCCAACCCTTTGGCCTTGGGACTCTACGCAACACATGAGATCCAAGAGACCACCGCCCTCGAAATAGAGGGCGAAATTCCATCATGGCTCACTGGCTCTCTATATCGGGGTGGTGCAGGCACCTGGGATGTCGGCAACTTCACCGCTGAACACTGGTTCGACGGCTTCAGTCGTAACCACAAGTTCGAGATTGCCAATGGCGCTGTCACCTACCGAAGTCGCAACTCGACTGACGAGCTGATTCACTTTGTAAGAGAGACTGGTCTCTATCCATCTGGCTCTTTCGGAACGGATCCTTGCAAGATTATCTACGGCGCCATGGAGACCACGTTCAGGGATGGAAACAACACTCACGGCGACAGTGATAACAACAATGTCGGCGTTGCCTTCATCCCCAATTTTGCTGGCCTCGACCGCAATACCAGCAGCGTCGGGTCTCCCTTCGATACCTTGGTCGTCACTACAGATGCCAATTCTCTGCAACAGATTGATCCCGTCACTCTGGAGCCCATTGAACTGTTCACCTACCGGGCTGCGAATCCACTGTTGAGCAATGACGGACGAACCGCCGCTCACCCATTCTTTGGAACGGACGGATCCATCTACAACTATCTCCTCGACATGTCTCTTAAGACTCCTACCTATCGCGTTTTTGGTGTCCAGCCTCCAAGTGGCGAAGCCAAGATCCTCGCCAACATCACGGACGCGCCGCCCGCCTACCTTCATTCTCTTTTTGGCACAGAGAACCATCTCATCCTCATCGTCTGGCAGGCTGATCTTGTCAAGCCTGGAAGAACTGTTATGGAAAGCATGGGTCCTTGGAATCCTGACCGAAAGTCGCTTTTTTACGTCATTGACCGGGTCAATGGCGGTGTCGTAGCCAAGTACGAGTCGGAGGATGCATTCTTTGCATTCCACCAGATTAACTCTTTCGAGACCGATAATGGAGACATCTACGTCGATCTGCCGACTAAGCCGGATGCAAGCTTTTTGAGTGCAGCTAAGGTGTCAAACTTGAGAGCAAATATCGGTACCTCCCACGGCGCATCCATCAACGATATTGCTGGAACATTTACTCGATATCGTCTTCCATGCCTCGGTGGCAGTGCTCGTGCTTCTAACGGATCCCTCATCACACACACAGCCGAGGTCGACTTCACACTACCCTATTCCGAGGCCAACATTGAGCTCCCGCGAATCAACGAAAAGTTCTACGCACGCCCGTACAGGTACACCTACGGTGTTCATGTCAACCAGAAGGGCTACTTCAGCGACTCCATCATCAAGATCGACACTCAGACCAAGGAGGTTAAGACTTGGACCCCATCTGTCAAGCACCTCCCATCTGAGCCAATCTTTGTACCCACTCCTGGTGGTGAGTGTGAAGACGATGGTGTACTTCTGACGGTGGCCATGGATACTACGAAGAGGGCTAGTTCTTTGGTGGTTATCAATGCGACGACTATGGAGGAGATTGGACGAGCTCGGATGCCAGTCGTTATGGGCTATGGGTTCCATGGTGTGTGGGGCTCTATGTAAGATGGTGCTCAGGATAGGGCAGCAGTTGATGTCACTACGAGATTGCGATATGATATTGCTAGCCAATGAGTCGGCCTGCGACGAGACTAGCAATGCGCCATCGGTGGAATAGGTTTCTCAATCAGATATCCAAGATTGATGCATTCATTGTGTCGCTCTGATCATGTACTTGGATGAGAACAAGTGAAAAGATCATCTATTGTTGTATACACACTACCCTACCCTGGTCCAAAGGAGTGTCAGCCGCGGAGCAAAAAACACAATTCTCAACGCATCGTAGCCAAATGAAATCTATCTCTAAAGCAATCCCATCCTCAATAACCGGTTTCCAAACTCAATTAGATAATAATCCCCGTAGACCAGTCCGTGGTCCCAGTAACGCTTGTGATCCTTAGCGTTGTAGTTGGCCGTTGCGTTTCGAAGAATGGCGTCGAAACGACTTCCTGCTTCCACCTCTTCAGTTGAAACGGCTCCATCGGCATAGACAGTTTTTGTCTTTTGTTGAGATAGAGAAAAGTCAAGTGTATCCTTGATGATGGTGATGGCCATGTCTTGGAATCGTTTGCTCTCCTCGAAGCGGCGTAGGCCTGCCAACGCCTGAGACAGGATGAGCATGCCGTTTGCCGCAATGACACCAGCTGAAGAGTCTCGGAGAGGGTTGCTCTCATCAAGAATAGGTGCATCGAAGTCCCAGAGAGGGACATAACGACCTCTCTTGCGATTCTCCCCAGGGACTGAAAGCTCTACCACCGATGGCGATAGTTCCAAGCGCATGATGAAATACTCGGCCATGGCAATCGAGGTCTCCAAAAACTCGACATCCGTAGTCCAAAGGTATGTCTGAGCATATCCCATGATACCCCAAGCCTGACCACGAGCCCAAGTGGACTTCGCCTCGTATCCTTGTCCAGTACGACGGTCCTTGATATCTCCTGATCGGGGATCAAAGTTGACAACGTGAAAGTGACTAAAGAGTTTCTTGTTGCCGCGAGGATCCTTCTCTGGGCGGAGGTGAGAGCGGATAAGTGTCTTGGCATGTGCTGTAGCAGCATCGGCCAGCTGGGCCTCCCCAGTTTGCGCCGCAGCGTAGTAGAGGAGGTCCAAGTTGCACATTGAATCAATAATGACAAGAAAATCCTCTGTTGCGCTGGAGATGTCCACGCCCTTCTGGTCCAGAACATCCCAAGATCGGATAGCGTTAACAGTCTTATTGTTGCGCGTATGAAGCGACCGTGCTGCTGTAATAATCGCGTCCAATGCGCGTTGGTCATGCAAAACTTCCCATCGCACGCGCATGGACGGCTGGATCATGAAAGACATATCATGAGTATCCGTCCGACGGGCCATGGCGTGGATAGGCTCAGCCCAAGCATCACCGAGTGTGAGCAGCTTCTGGAGGAGTTGTTGCTTTTGCTGACCAGGCACTGTCTGTGGGTACTTGACGAGACGTTCTACTAGAGAGTAGATGCTGCCTGGGAAGAAGCCGCATGTCCAGAAGTTGGCTTCCCGAAGGTGGTATTCGCCGGCTTCTGGACCACTTTGTAGAACATACTCCGGATAGGCTGCTGGGGGATTCTGATGCTGGTCAGTATGTGAAACGACATATCAATTCGGTTGACTGGTACTCACGTTGTCGACAAGGCCATTGACCGCTGTTTTGATGATCTTGGCCGCGATATTGTCCTCGTATAACTCAAACAGCTGACTTCTTAGAGGCAGAGTCGACTCCAAGCGTGACGGCTCAGAATCGACGATCTGAGATTTGATGCCGTTTCTAGGCGCGGAGTCAGCCTCGACATCGCCAGAAGCTCGGTCTGCATGAGGTGCCATGATGATAATCTCGGTTGAAAGGAATTTTGTTGGTTAGTCCAGGTTGCATGAAGAGAGCCTCTTTTCTTCCTCTTCTTGTCTGGTGGAAACCGGGTGCCCGGGCTAAGTCACCCCCGACGGTTAGACCGACGGTTATGCCGCGGTTCAAAGCATGCGGGGATCTCCAAGTGGTGGCATGATGATCTTCACGGGGTAAGTTGGGGTGCTTTGCCGCCGGCTCCGTCTTCCCCGACGTCGGCTACCGGAGGAACCAGTTTAACAGGCTCATGACCTGAGTTTCTTGCTGTTGGTGTGTGAGTGAATCTGGGGTAGATCCGGGGTAGGGATACAACTTTGAGTCAGGATGCATCGGGTCTCGGGCTAAGGGACCCCCGGGCCTTGGACGCGCACCAATGATACCTCGATAGTCACAAAACAGTTCGCCCGGGCCTAAAACAAGGTTCTCCTCTTTCGTGTGCCCATGGGGAATGGGCGTCGGTCCATGTGCCGGCAGGCGGTGACCGAAACAAGCTTCTCCAGCTTCAACCCCAGAACCTCGTAGATTTAAAGACTGTTGAAGCTCCTTGTGGATCTGGATCATCACCACTTCATCAACTGGCACGACAAGCCAAGTCACTTAGCAATTGTCACACGGAAACATCTTTGACAATGGCAAAGTCTCCAAACGATGAAGCTCAGCTTCCTGGTGTCGACGCCGATGACTTCCAGGGCCTCGTCCTCGCCGATGTCATTCCACGCGATCGCAAGCCATGGTACTCTGATTGGACTCTGTGGAAGCTGAACCTGCTTCTGCTCAGTGGTCTCTTGACGCAGACGGCAACAGGTTTCGATGCGAGTATGTGAACCGAGTTCCTTGTTACCGCGACTCAATCGCCATACTAACTAACAATGCAGGTATGCTTAACGGTATGCAGTCTCTGCCTCAATGGCAAGAGTTCTTTGGTGAACCCAAGGGAACGCGTCTCGGAGCCATGACCTTTGGTCCCAACGGTGGCGTCCTCATCTCGATCCTTGTCTCGTCTCAGCTCTGCGATTGGCTCGGTCGACGAAAGCCCATCTTTGGAGGATCCATTCTCATCATTGTCGGATCGATCATTCAGACCTGGAGCCACAACTATGGCATGTTTGTTGCCTCTCGCTTCATCATCGGTTTTGGTCTGGGTATTGTTTCCACCGCTGCTCCGCCGCTGCTGTCTGAGGTTACGTACCCGACGCATCGTGGACAGGTCGTCTCCTTCATGATGTGCTCGTGGCCTCTTGGTGCTTTGATCGCTGCTTGGGTCACCTACGGCACCTTCCAGATCCAGGGATCTTGGGCCTGGCGTCTCCCCAGCATTCTTCAGGCTACTTTCTCCGTCGTCCAAGCAGCTCTGGTACTGTTCGCCCCCGAGTCGCCCCGATGGTTGATCTACAAGGGTCGTTACAAGGAGGCCAGGGATATCCTGGTCAAGTGGCACGGCTATGGTGATCCCAACTCCAGACTTGCGCGCTTCGAGATGGCCGAGATCACAGCTACTCTTGAGGTTGAGAAGGTTCAGAAGAGGTCTCGTTGGGCTGAGTGGATCTCGACTCGCGGCAACTGGCACAGACTGTTCCTCGCTCTGTACATCCCCGCTATGCTACAGTGGTCCGGCAACGCCCTCACCTCTTACTACCTCAGCAAGGTTCTCAACTCGATCAACATCACCGACCACAAGACTCAGCTGCTTCTCAACGCCGGTCTTCAAATCTGGGGTTTCCTCTCTGCTGTTCTCTTTGCCATGCTTGTCGACAAGTTTGGTAGACGAAGACTCTTCCTCGTTGGTATGACTGGTATGGGAGCTTCCTACGTGATTTGGACCATCTGTTCTGCGCTCAACCAGGAGACGGGCTTCAAGCACATTGGCTACGCCGGCGCGGTTCTCGCCATGATCTTTGTCTTTTCCCTCTGGTACCACGCTTGTTCTCCCATTGGTGCAACCTATATCATGGAGGTCACGCCTTACTCCCTGCGTGCCAAGGCCTCCATGTTGTACCAGCTGACTGGTAACTTGGCTGGTATCTACAACGCCTTTGCCAACCCCGTCGCCATGGAAGCTATTGCGTGGAAGTACTACATCGTCTGGTGTGTTGCCATCGCCATCCACTTGACCCTGATCTGGTTCTTCTTCCCCGAGACCAAGGGCCGATCTCTTGAGGAGGTGGCCGAGATCTTTGACGGTCCAGATGCCGCGGTTGGCACCAACGCCATGAAGCAGATGGGTCTGGATACGAATGCCGATGCTGCTGGCTTTGAGAAGAATGGTGAGCACTTGGAGTCGTCGGCCAAGGCTGCTGTTGTGCAGGTCGATAGGAAGTAGGTGGTAGCATGGAGGTTTGAAGTTGTGGACAGAGGGGTATTGGGTTTATGATACGCTTTCCTTTGTGAAGCATGTGTCTTGATATCTTAGTGGACTATGTGATAAAAGGAAGCCATCGCCCAGAATAATAAGAATAGTTCTTACCATTGTTCGTTTCTGCTCTGAGCGACCGTCTTTGTGCCTTGATTGAAACAGTCTGCTGGAGCACATCGCGCGTTAACATGGACAGCATGTAGGCTTCTACAAGGATGATCACAACTACCTATCCTCTCCTACACCTGTCCAGGCATCCAATCTCCCTCCATCAAAGGCCAAAATGAGTCCATGAATAGATCTGGCTGTCCGTAATCATGTCTCGGATCAGCTCCAAGGGCCAAAAACTCGTCACTATACCCCAAAGAAGCTCCCGGGTAGCCATCAAAATCGCGCATCGAGGTATCAAAGAGTTCCGGCATAGTCGTTTGGTGTTGAACCTCGGTCGGCTGAGTGTTCACCAGACCAGAATGCTCCTCAACGTATGCGGGGTCTGATTCGCTCTCCACCGAGGCTTCTTGAGTGTTTGCGCCGTCTTCATCGCCGTCCCCGGGCTCGAAATGCAGACCCTGAACCACCTCACTGACACTGTGCTTCGAGTAAATCTCCTGGTTTCTAGCTCTTCCACCCTGTATAACAGAACCCCCTGGAGGGTGAGTCTCGCGTTCTTCTTCCTCCCAGATTGAGGGGCACGCAAATTGTCCATCGCGATCCCTCTGGGCATCACTAACCAGGTCCATGATACCCTTCTTCAAGATGGCAGACGTAGGATAAATCGCGGCTTGCTCTTCCAGCGCATCGGCACACGAGGATAACCTCGCAACGAGTTCATCTTGTGGCAAGTTGCCCATCGGATGTTGTCCCAGCCTCGAGATGATCCTCGCCGAGTGAAAGGCACACATGGCAAGAGATGGATCGCTGATTAAGTCTGCCCCGCCGACCATCTTTGGTGTTTCGAGGATTCTAGATACAGACAAGGCGTGAGAGAGACACTTTTCGCGGCAAGAAGTTGCAAGTTCGGGCGATAGCTGGGAGATTTCGGCTATGGGGAGACCCTCTCGAAACCCGGGAATAGCAAAGCGAAAGAGGTCGCAGTGTGTTTGATGCCACCAAGCGTGTAGCATTAGGAAGGGAGTTCGTGATGGGGAGAATGCTCGTAAAGAGAAGGACTTGGCATCAAATTTGTAGCGCTCAGGGAGGGAAGAGCTAAAGCGCTGAAGCTCGTTCTCGATGGACTGGACGGCGGCGAGAGAGTTTTGCGAGAGTTTCCGACGATTGCTGATCTTCAGCGTGAGTCTGCATGTGTCAGAGCCAATCAAGCGGGGATAACAACAGATGACGGCTTCCTACCTTTGGCAGCGGTCGCGAATGTCGAGCACGCGTAGACAATAGCCCAGCAGACCAATGCTTGACTCGCCGGAAGCATCAATATCGCCGGCCAAACGCCCCGCCAAAACAGGGATATCCATAGTGAAAGACTTTTCGTTGCAGGGCAGCCGAATGTGAAGGGTCTCCGTGGTACAAGACGTGAATTCTGTCTTGCCGCTAGAGTACAGCGTATCTGTGGTAAAGATGGACCACATTAAACGCCTTCGCCTTTCCTGTAGAAGGAATGATGGCCGGTCATTCTCGTGGTTGAGGCGTAGGATATAAGCAAGCCGAGAGGTCAGCGACATGGAAACAAGCATCTTACTGAACTGTCGCGACAGGTATTGGTCCAGTGTGACAAGTAACCAGGCTTCGACGTCGGACACTCTTGGCTCAGCAAGACGGGATAGAAGCTCAGACTCGGTCTCTTGAATCCATTTACGCGCAAGATTTGCGCGTGTTGGGTCGTTCTGGTGGATGAAGCGCGTGGTGAGGCCGCAGATGGCACGGAGAACCAGCGGGCTGAGATGGCCCCTGGACCAGGCTTGGAGGAGGCTCGCTCTGTGAAGGAACCCATAGCAGGGAATCGGGTATATGAACTCGAAAAAGGCATCTACATGTTGCTTGACAACCAGTCTGTCAATCCCCAACTCCCTTGATTACTGTTAGCTATGTCGCATAATGGATCGAGTGGAAACTTACAGCGACAATGTCGATCCCTCAGACTGTGCGGTAGCTGTAGTTTGTGCTGATTCAAGCGCTGGGCCTCCCTCGCTTTGCATCTGTTGCGGTGCAGAAGCGTGTGAGTTGAAGGGCGTGGGTTGAGTACCACCCGGCCGAGTACTGTTGATCGGCGTCGCAGAGCTGGGATACTGGCACGCAACGCCTCGCTGAACGCACCGGGAGCATGCCGGCGACCCTCCAGAGCATTTCAGCTTGCGATCTCGGCAACGGACACACGCTCTCCAAACTCGTCGTCTCTCGAGCAATTCTGGCAGATTATCTTTGTCGGTGGGCGAGGCTACTAAAGAACACTCGAATCGAAGTCTCTTGCAATTGCAGCATCCCCGAGGGTCTCCGTCGCATCGGACCTGTGGCAATTGCGCTTAGCCGAACCTCTAGTTTGGCGGGAAAATCTTGACTCTCACCTTGCGGTTGCGGCATTGGGCACAAATCTCGGATGTCTTCCGAATCCGCGCTCGGGATCGGTCTCGTCTAGGACTATCGACCATGGCAAAAGAGGGCCAGCAGGGTTCGACACTACAGCGATCAATGCAAAACTTCAAAGGAGAGTCGGAGCAGGTGAAGGAAGTCGGGCGGAGGAGGATCAAGATCACCTTTCGGAACCCCTCAGGTGGCCATCTCCTCCGCCCGACATCCGAGTCGTCCCCACCCATCTCCGCTTTCCCCGGAGCTAGTTATCCAACTTTGCTTGTGCCCATGGGGAAGCGAGCTTTTGCGGGGTGTTCAGACCAGGGAGGGGAGCAGGAATTGCAGAGTCTCGAACGACCTACGGGCTGGTGGGCGCGACTCGTGTGACATCCCGGCTCCTTTTCAGGTTGTTCTTCTGAAGGTTTCCATTATAAGAAGATCGTCACCTCGTCAAGTCAGGTCCCCTGGCCAAGCAGTCAACCCTTTCTAGTCACGACACCATGTTGTCCAACAACAGGATCCTCCAGCACTTCAACCGCCATCTAGCTCTGGCTTTCAGCGTCATCGCCGTGTCAACCTTCAACTACGGCTTCGACAATGCTGCTTACAACAACACACAGGCCATGGATGCTTTCCAGCGGCAGTTTGGTGACTGGAACGAGGCCGCGGGCACCTACAAGATCTCACCGTCATGGCTGTCGCTCTTCAACAGCCTGAACTATATCGGCTTCGGTGCTGGAGTCATCATTGGCAGTTTGGTCAGTGAGCGCTGGGGACGCCGGTGGTGCATGTTTGGCATGAGTGCCTGGGCGCTTGTTCCAGCCATCATGGCCGTCACTTCGGTTAGCAAGCATCAAATTATGGCGACAAGAATTCTTAACTGTAGGTCTTTGCCATCGCAACGCTCCGAGACAGGGTCTTGCTAACAGACACAGACATCTATATCGGCATGGAGCTTGCTGTCGTCCCCGTCTACCAATCCGAGATAATGCCCAAAGAAATCCGAGGCTTCGCAGTCGGCTCGTACCAGTTCAGTTTGATGGTACAACTACCCCTTCCCCAAGCCACATCATCACAGTTCTCTGACTTTACTAGACGGGCACTCTCATTGTCAGCTGCGTCTGTAGAGGCACGAGTTCCCTATCCGGAAACCTGTCTTTTCGAATTCCTTTTGGCCTCTTCTTCATCATCCCCGTGATTGTCATGATTTTGATCTTCTTTATCCCAGAGGTAAGCCACTTGCCGATCTCCCTGGATGCTCTAAGCTCACTTTAACAGTCCCCGCGCTGGCTCCTGACCAAGGACAGAACCGAAGAAGCACGAGCCGCTCTCGGAAAACTACGCGAAGGAAAGCAAACCGAGGCCGAAATCGATGAGCAGTTTGCAGCTCTTCAATACGCGTTGGAGAAGGAACCTGAGCAGGGACGATACGTTGAACTCTTCCAGGGCAAGAATCTCAAGCGAACCGGTATTGTCGTTGCCATGAACTTCTTTCAGCAAGCCACCGGACAGGCATTTGCTTCCAGTTACGGTACCATCTTCATTCGCGATATCGGAACCATAAACCCCTTCACCATGAGTATCATCAATTCGATTGTCAACCTTACCGTTGCATTTACTGGCCTATATTTCGTTGATCGGCTTGGTCGTCGGTAAGTCTTCGGTCAAGGTGCACCCGGACTTTAACTTGGCTAATCATGGACAGTCCCCTTCTATTCACAAGTGCCGGATGGATGTTCTCAGCGATTGTCACCATGGGTGCCCTCGGAACAGTTGCCAACCCCTCCTTCGGCATCAAGTCAGGCATCGTGGCGATGCTTACCCTGTTCGGCTCCGGATTTACCTTTGCATTTGCACCGCTGAACTACGTCGTCACCACCGAGATCCCGGCTCTACGCCTTCGAGACGCCTCGCAGCGGACCGCCTCCATCGTTAACGTTTGCACGAATTTCGCCGTCAGCTTCAGTATCCCTTACCTGCTGTACGACCAGTATGCAGGTCTCGGGTCCAAGCTCGGATTCGTCTTTGCTGGAATTCTCGCGCTGGCCATCGTTTTTGTGTACTTTTGCGTTCCTGAGTGCAAGGGCAAGTCTCTTGAGCAGGTTGATCGGCTCTTCAACCAGAACGTGAGCCTGCGAAAGTTTGGCAAGTACAAGGCAGAAGACCTTGCGACCGATTCGGCTGATGGAGCTGAAAAGGGAGTTGGCGTGGCGGCTACGAGCCATAAGGAGTAAGCTATGGGAATCTTCCGTTTAAGCTCTAGGAGCTTGTAGCTCAGATGCCTTCGGAGGTACACAGCCGGATCCTGGCCGAATTTAGAAGATATCTTAAGCTCGGCAGTTAATTCGGCTCATAGCCATAGCCGTAGACAACCAAGCAGTCAATCTCTCTCATGAAGATTCCTTTTTTGCCACTTGGGGTGTGTCGGCCTGGGTCTGACCTCGGGTCATTCGAACAGGCCATTGATAGACGCCACTGCTTGAACCTTGAACTTGAAATGTCGCAATTGACCATATGTTGCCTTGCACCAAGTCATAATTTTCATGTTTTTGGAAATATCGGTGTTTAATGCCGTCGAGCCAATTCACATTTCGAGATGATGGTACCGAACGTACGGAAGATGGCACACCTGTCAATGGCGATGAAAAAAAAATAGGAAACCCGTTAATTTACACCTCTGTATCTATCAGGAATCAAGATCCGTTCCAATGAATATCCTTCTCCTCAACAAAATCCGCTTCCAAGCACCCAGTAGAGTTCACAACAGAGACCGTGTATGTGCCTGCTTCACGACACCAGCTATCACTCTTGACATCCCAGACAGCCGTGCTGTACTTGTCCAGAGACATGACCACTGTTCTACTTTCTGAAGGCTCTAGAAATGCCTTTTGGAAGCCCACGAGTGTCCGTAGTGGCCGCAAGAATCTTGACCTCCTGCTGGACTTTGTCGTGTTGAAGGTGACATATAGTCGCAGCACTTCGGCACCCATCACATCCCCAGTATTTCTAACGTCCACCAGCACGTTGCTGCCTTCCATTCTGATGTCGGATATTCCAAAGGTGGTGTAGCTCAGACCGTGCCTAGAACCGGTTAGTGAACTGTTTCAGTACAGGTAAAGAGGCATACTTACCCAAATGGAAACGCAACATCAATACCACGAGCCTCGAACCATCTATGTCCAACGAACACATCCTCGGCATAGTATATCTGCCCGTTGTCACTTCCGAAGCTCAGATATGTAGGCCCATCCTCAAGTCGATCAGGAAAGGTCACCGGTAGCTTCCCGCTGGGATTGATCTTGCCAAAGATAACGTCGGCAACCGCGTTTCCGGCCTCATTGCCCCCATACCAGCTGTGAAGAATTGTTTTCGCCTTGTGAAGCCATGGCATAGCCACTGGATTGCCAGCCTGGGTAACCACTATGGCGTTTGGTTGAACCTCTAGCACGGCTGAAACGAGATCGTCGACGTGAGGTGGAAGTGCCAGCGAGTCTCTATCCTTGCCCTCCTTCTCCAGATCCGAGTTGAAGCCGACAACTACAAAGACCTGCTGGCATCGCTTTGCCAAAGAGACAGCTCGACTGATTCCCTCCAGTGGGTCAAGCTTCAGACACCCGCCCAGCCGACAGGCACCCCCTGGTAGAGGCAGCATTGAACCCGCCCCTCCAGTCAACCTGGACGTCAGCGCACTCCCTGCTTCCACGCGCAAGCGATAGGTGCGATTTGAGGACATCTCAAAAGTGCCCCGTTTCTCTGATGAACCGTGACCGAAGAACATGCCACCATGAGATTGCTCGGTCTCGTTGTCAATCACGAGATGATCGTCGATGTAAAGCCTTGAAACACCATAGCTGGCCAGACCGAACTCGTACAGACCACTGACATCTGGTCTGTAGTCTGCCCGCATTGAGATATAGAATACGTCTTTCTTCTCTGGATGGATGTAGTCCATGAGCTGGTAGGTGGTATCTGGAACGTTCTGGCAGTCAAAGGGTTTTCTATCTGGGACCGAATCTGGCTCATTGAAGAAGTCGACAGATACCCCAGGCTGTCCAAACCCGTCAACGACGTGTTCGTTTGTGAAGTAGGGGAGAAGAATATGCCCGAACACGCCTGGTTCAAAATGAAGACTTGCTGAGGATGGTAATTGATCTCGAATTCCTTGGAAGATAGAGCTTGTGTAGTATGGTCGTAAATTAGCACTTCCACCTCCACAAGCAGCAGGAAGCTTGGCGTTTGGGCCAATTACGGCAACATCTTGACAGTCCTGGGATCGAAGAGGAAGAATGTTTCCCGAGTTCCTGAGAAGAACGATGCTCTCCTGGGCGAGACGTCGATTGAAGGCCCGATCCTCTGGTAAATCACGAGTTGTCTCTTTTGGTGAGACTCGTGCTGCAGCCGTGTTGTTGACAAATTCGAGTACTTTTCTTGTTCTTTCGTCGATCCTGTCCATAGACACCTTGCCCGAAGTGACGGCCACGATAGCTTTATCCGCTCGGTGCCTCGACGGGCCGGGCATCTCAATGTCCACGCCGGCGTTCAAGGAGCGACTGCATCCATAGGTGCCGAACCTGTCGCTGTTAGCAGTGAACTAATCAAGGTATTATATGCATGGGGAGATTCTAACCAGTCACTCATGATGAGACCGTCAAACCCCCACTCCCGCCTCAATATTTGGTCTAGGAGCTTCTGACTTTCCGAAACGTGGGTACCGTTAACCTTGTTGTAAGACGACATTACAACCCTTGGCTTGCCGTCTCTGACAGCCATCTGAAAAGGTTTCAGGTATACTTCTCGCAAGGCTCTTTCGGACATACAAATGTCAGTCGACATCTTGTCAGTCTCTTGGTCGTTGGCCACGAAGTGCTTCAGAGCGGCAAGCGTTCCTCGACTCTGCACTCCGCGGATGATGGCTGTAGCTAGCACACCGCTCAAGTAAGGATCCTCAGAGAAGCTCTCAAAGCCGCGTCCATTGAGAGGACCCCGTACCAGGTTGACTGTGGGACCTAGCCACACATGGGCGCCCTTGGCCTCGCATTCTCGTGAGAGGAGCTGGCCTGCAGCGTAAAGCAGTTCAGGATTCCAAGTGGCGCCCAAACCCGTTCCGCAGGGGATGCAGAGTCCAGGGACAGGGTTGAAGAAGCGACCGCCTCTGGCTCCGTTGGGTCCATCAGTGCATTTCACTGAGGGGATGCTGTGGGATGGCAGGGCCACAGTGTGCCAGAAGTCGGCGCCTATGAAGTGTGAGTTGATGAAGGGATACAAAAGGCTGGCCAGTCAACAAACCTGCAAGGAGAGAAACCTTTTCAGATAATGTCAGCGAGGCGAGTGTTGCTTCAACATCTATTGGAGCACGTTGATGAATATGCATGGTTGGTCCTATTGATGTGAAGGTGAATTGAATAGAGGCCGGGAATGGAATGGACCCTTTGTCTGAGAGTATTGCAGTCCCGTGCAAGCTAAGAAAGAAAAATAGGTTGAGTAGCTGACTGCCAGGGTAACCGTGGAATAACAGAGCAATACCCTCTCAACAGCTGTCGCGCCACATCCAGGGGCTCGGAAGCAGTGTCGGATGTCGGGCGGAGAGGAGTGGGACCCTCACCCGAGACCTTGAAGCGATATTGGAACTACTCTCCACAACCGGATCTATTAGCTAGTGCATCTAGATCCTTGTAACAGAGATCATATGGCTGAAAGAGCTTTTCAAGGGGGGCCGGGCCTGATGCGAGCTGGCAGCACTATCGCCCATCACTCAGCCGAGAGCTGCCTGTCCTCTCGCTGCCGACATGGTCGCGGACAAGGGTCCAAAGGATCACCAATCCGGTATGGTGTAGTGGCTAACATTTCGCGCTCTCATAACCCGAGGGACCAAATACCGCGGAGCCCAGGGTTCGATTCCCTGTACCGGAGAATGTCTTTTTCTCTTCGTTTTTCGCTGTACAGTTTTTTTTTTTTCGCCGTCAATGTGTGGTTACCACGATCTTCGGGATCAGTTAACCCATCTAGGGCCTGGCTGTAACTGTAATAAAGAACAGATTAATGTGTGGTGACCACCTGCAAGCAGTTCTGTATAGTTAGCATCATCCATAACTCACGAGGGCGAATCTATTCTTCTCATATCTATTGCAGGTGTTAGAACATCGTTTCTAAGGATGCTAGGGTGATCGGGTTCTCAGTTCTGTCGTCATTCGGCATCGTTACGTCTCCATCGATCACAGTAGCAAAGAAGACAATACCTCATCCTTATTGAGCCAGCAAATTGTAATACACGTACAATCATGCCGGTATAACAAGACGGTTACTAGATCTGCACTATGCGGGAAATCCCCGAACTGGCCCCTATTGTCAATAGACGACCATCTGGTAAGAAAGCAAGGCAGCCAGCTCTCTCATGTCTGTCTTGGCTTGTGACTTGAAACTTTTCTGAGCTGTCAAGACGCCATATGCATAAAATGTTGCTCCACCAGCTAACCACCAGAGTCCCAGAATCCGGTGAGAACGTGATGGATGACACAGTACCACGACAACCCAGTGAATCATGCATCTCCCAGCTCCCCCTGTCCATGATCTCAAAGACTAACAAGCCTTGATAGCTGTATAGTGTGTCTACGGCACACCATCGCCCGTCGGGAGAAAATGCGGCCTTGCTTCTGAGCCAGTACTTTGTCGGCAAAGTTTGACGGAGTAGTATCCCGCCAGGGGCTTGGGACTTTGAAAAGTGGTGGCCGTTGGTTTTGTCCACCCTGACCCCTAAGTATTGCTCGCCATCCTCTGACCAGACAAAGGCGTCATTTGGTTCCTCGTGTTCTTGAAAAATCTCAAAGTCGCCTTCTGAGTTGACATCCCAAATTGTCATCCTGCGCTGCTTTGACTTTGGATCTTTCCAAACTAGGATTATTCGTCGCCCATCCCTCACAATCGCATCTCTCTTGACATATTTATTGTTCGAGATGTAATGACCTATGACGGGTTCGAAATAGCCTCTCGCACCGAGTATACAAGACACAGCAATCAATTGCTCATGTCTTGACCTAGAAGAATCACGTGCTAGAAATACTACCAGGCTCAGACTGTCCGAGGAGAATAAGACCTTGGCAGAAATCGGTCTTTGGCATTCCCAAGTGAGTGAATGGCTGTTTTGGGAAACCCCTCGCTCGTCAACCCTCCAGATGCAAATTCCAGACAGCGATTCTTCCGGATCTCCAGGCAGACGTCTAGATGCAAACCATTTACCGTCTGGCGAGAAAGCAAGGCTGGTAACCGTTCCTGAAAGCAATCTCTTATCCATTTCCAGGAAATCTTTCCCGGTTTCAACGGCCAAGGTCATCGTTGTTTCTGCGCTGGTTGTGATCATAGGCCGGGCCTCGCAGGGCGGTACAGTGGTCTGTGAGCTTATAGAACCTCTCAAAGCACCCTCCATTGCCTCTGTTTCAGATTCAAGGGAGCTGTTGGACGCCACATCGGATCGGCGCGAGCGAGTGATGAAAGAGAACGAATGACGGAACAGCCTTGGGAAGGATAATTTAGGATGGCTCTTCTCCCTAGACTGATCGTTTTCTCCAGTGAAAAGGGACGGTACGTCACCAAGCCGATTCATTGAACTGCTTTCACCGTCTGGTAACCCGTCAACGTCCGCTTCAGATATCGCTTCAGTCTCGACAGGATGGCCTGGTCCAATATTAGCAGCCGACGGGTCAACTGTCGTCCAGTGTCCCGATGCCTCTTGGTATTCTGAGCCGGTGCCGATCCCGAACTGAGAGTTTTCTCTGGGTTTCACATATGCGTTCGGGGTGCTGACGGTGGAGGATGGTGAGATCCAAGGGTGCGCCAACGCCTGGGTCGCAGTGGGACGGTCGCCTGGGGATCTGCTCATCAAAGATTCTATGAAGGCCTGAGATTGATGAGTTAACAAATAACTGCTCGGAAGCGAGTTGCCTAGCCGGACATAGCGATACAACTCAGAATGCAAATTGCGTCCAAACGGCAGCACACCGGTGGCCAAACGAAAGGCGATGACGCCAGCAGACCAAATGTCGACTTTAAACGAGTATGTCCGATCCTCAACAAATTCATGGGCATCCTCGTCTGCACGAGTGAAGATGTAGCATAGTTCGGGTGCCCAGTATGGCGGTGTACCGATAGTAGTTCTAAGAGTAGTGGCTTCCTTGCTACAGCCAAAGTCAGACAGCTTGACCCACTAGTTCGAGCCCCTTTCTTGAACGAGGATATTCTTGTTGTGAATGTATTAGCCGCGCGCCGTCAAGATGGGATCGGATGACTTGAGAGTGTATATGGGGATGGGGATCGAGGCAAGTCAAGGGGCTTAAAATAATCGATTATGGATAGAGATCAACGAATCAATGCTTACTGCTGGCTTCAGGTCGCGATGTGCAAACTTATTATGGTGCATGAAGAAAAGCCCTTGGAGGATTTGCCGAGTGATGGTGCATGCTTCTTCATTCGGCAATGGTTGAGCAATATGAGATTGCAGATCTCCTTCGGGGAAATACTGCATAGTGATAAACAGTGCCTTTGGCGTTTGAAACCACCCAAAAGAGGAAACAAAATAGTCGCGATACTAGAAATCATCTTCAACAGATGCATTCAAATAGGACCACGGGGCCGTACCTGTTGGTTCGAAAACTTGACAAGAGCCGAGAGCTCCTGATGACGGATTTTGGCATGCCCATCCGCTGAAGTCCTCGTGACATCCTTGGGTATTTCCTTGACGGCTCGGAGATCTCCGGCACGGGGACCAGTAGCGCACTTCTGAAGCCAGACCTCTCCGTAACCTCCTCTACCAAGCATTTCTTGGCGCTCCCATCTCTCGTCACTCGACCACCGCTGCTGGCTCGGATGGCATACAAATCCGTCATCAATCTCTTTTACCTCTAGTTCCCATTGTTGGATGAGCTGGTCGTCGTCCATGGTCAGACGTAGTGCACGATACCGCTTGAGTGGACAGATAATGAGAGATGCGGGGAAGTGAAAGAGTGAGAGTGGACAAAACACTGCAAAAGATGCATATGCAACAAGGCGATCAAAGAGGCAGAATGAGCCTGCCAAGCCAGGTAGATGGTTTGTTGTGGCGTTGCCTGTTCCGGGCGTTAGGCGCTTTTTTGTTGTTTCAACGTGTGCTTGGAGGACCAATAATCGAAAACAATAAAGATAATCGAAATCAAATATCGCAACTAAACCTACAATACATTACAGACTATTACACATACCACCCCGTATTCGAACCAAGCAGCTTCCATTACTTCTCTCCAAACCTGATCACCAACTTGCCTCCCGAGACCTTGCCCCCTCGGAGCTTGTCCAGACCCTCAAGGATTCCATCAAAGCCAGCCTTCTCTTCAATAGTAGGGATCGGCTTCACGATATGCAATGCTTGTGGCAGGGCAGAGTAGAAACGGACCAGGCCTTCTCGGTCCGCCGGCTGAACCTCAAACTTGGGACCAATGGGTGGCAGCCACTGGAAAGGATGACCCAGGGCCGTGTACGCCATCACCAGGTCGTAGGTGACATTGGGAAACTTGGACTTGCCATTAGGCAGGAGGGTGATGACCTTGCCGCCCTTCTTCTTGATAACCTCAGCACAGACGGTGGTGGACTTTCCCTCGGAGAAGCAATCGACAGCTTTTGTCATATCGGGATAATCCTTGACGATCTCTTCAACGACTGTGGGTGATCTATAGTTATATACAGCATCAGCACCATACTTCTTGACCAAGTCGAAAGAATGCGGCGAGGCCGTTGTGACGACGGTGCATCCGGCGGCCTTTGCAAGCTGGATGTGGTACAGGCCAGCACTAGTTGATCCGGCGTAGATAAAGATGGTTTCGTCTCTCGGAGCTGCAGTTTTTCCATCGACGAAAGGGATTCCGTGGCGCACGTTTATGTTCAGCATCGCAGTCACAGCCGAAACACCATATGTGGCTGCGTCTGTATCACTGACGTTGTCCGGAACCTTCCAAGCGAGATCGGACTCGACTTTGAGATATTCGGCAAATGCTCCCTTGTCGGGGAAGAGACCGCCGTGAACCGCGCCGGCAACACGGTCCCCGACCTTCCAAGTCGCCCCAGCTGCGTCGCCGACTTTGTCCACCACGCCTGCGTAATCGCAACCAATGGTTGATCCGGGAGGTGAGATAACATCGAGATGCTTAAAGTCGGTGGGGTTCAAGGCGACGGCCTTGACTTTGACGAGGATCTCGTTGTTTGCGATAGTGGGAATAGGCACGTTATCCTGGACCCTGCCACCCATGCCACAGTGTCTTTTGTTGGTGGCAGCATTGAGCAGTCGCGTGACAATGCTTCTGTTGGACTTGAGAGCCTTCATGATGTGTATGCTGTGTAAGAGGGAAGATATGACAGGTGAGAAAGATGAAATGAGGAGATAGAGCAATGAGGGAAAGCCAAAGGAAATCTACTGAAGTCAATTCCACCAGATCTATATAATTACTTTGTATGACGTCGTCACTGTCGGGCCAACAATCATTCCGACCGAGTGTCTAGACTTTTTTAGTTGTCGCGCCACCAAACGGAGTAATTTGTCACGGCTAGGGTGATAACTAATTAGCCCGAGTGCCAGTGAACGGGCCTAAGACATTGCAGTGAATAAAGAACTGTTAAGAAGAAGCTCCCCTCTATCATCGATCATTGGCAACTTGAATCAGTCACATCTCTATCATTACAATGGCGAGTCAACAAAAGCGATCTGTTCTCGTAACTGGGTACGTACGCACTGAAGCCACTCCCCTATCTACAACCACCTAAACACTATCAATCACAGATGCTCCCAGGGCGGTGCTGGAAATGCACTTGCTTTGGAGTTTGCAGCCAAGGGTTACCGCGTCTTTGCCACGGCTCGCTCTCAGAAGACCCTGAGCAACTTGCGGGAAAAGGGGATTGAGACCCTTGTTCTCGATGTCACAGACCCCGACAGCATTCGGGCCCTTGCGCTTGAGATTTCCAGCCGTACTCAAGGGCACCTAGATATGTTATTTAACAACGCTGGAACACGTAATTACCAAAACCATCCTGAATGTTGCAGCCCGAGTACTAACCATCAACTCACAGTGTACGAAGCGCCAGCCATCGAAGCCGATCCGACTCGCGTCCGAAGTCTGTTTGCCACGAACGTCTTTGGCCTTATGGAGATGGTTACTGCCTTCACTCCTCTCCTTCTCGCCTCTGTGACTCCAAACTACAAGCCGACTATTGTCAACGTCGCCTCGGTTCTGGCTCGTCTCCCGGGTCTCTTCTCGTCCGCCTACAACGCGAGCAAAGCAGCTGTCGCGTCTTACTCCGATACACTCCGACTCGAAGTTCAGCCCTTAGGTATCAAGGTAGTGACATTATACATGGGCGAAGTTTCCACGCCGTTGATGGCGACCGAAAACATCAACTTTGGTCCAGACAGCTTGTACCGCGATGTGGAGGATTCTGTCAAGGCGAGAACCACGACCCATCTCGAGAAGACAATGCCCCCGGACGAGTTCGCTAAGCAAGTTGTGGGCGCATTGGTCAACGGCAAGGATTCATTCCTTTGGAAGGGTACCAACGCGTTCATCGTGTGGCTTCTCAACGCAGTCGGTCCGAGAACCGTGTTTGATAGCACCATGAACAAGGCAGCTGGGTTGGACAAGGCCGAGGCCAGAGCAAGTGTCTACAAGCTGGGCCAAGAGCGAGCCAAGAGTGGTTAAACGGGATGGGTTTGGGTTGGGTAGGGAGTAAGGGGCTGGTATACGGATGGATCGGCGTTTCCTAGAGTTTGTGATTGTGCTTGTCTTTTGTACCCATAGAAATATTATTAGATAATGTCTACGTTCTATTAATTGTTCCAGAGCATCTCTTCTTCGAATCTCCACCATGATGGGTGCCGGGTGATCTGTTTGTTTGCACCGGGAGGTCCAGCATGCCTCTGGCAGGAGAGCGTCAAAGGCCGGAACTCGCTTCCACATTTCCCGCCCTGGGAATCAGAAACATTCCGCACCAAGTGTTTTCGGGCTTCTGGACGGATCTAGTTAATCAGCGACGGGCTGTCGATCGACAATGAAGTCACTCGGTTCCCAGTTCGGTCAAAGGGCACGCGATGTCCAATCTCTCTAGTAGCCAATCAATCCCCATTCATGCCATTATCTGTGTATCTACCAGGTCCGTCGCCTTGGAATTGGGCTAGCTATTTACCTGAGCATGTGACAGACGAGAATAGACCGCTGGCCTTGCCCAGATGCCGCCCAAAGGGTTGTAGAGTATTCCCCTCACGGAAACGACAAGCTATCCGAGTGACGAACGATTACTGACCACGTCAACAATCGTTCTTCCTACACCGATAGTCTCTCCGGTGACGGCGAAATGGATTGCAACTTTTTCTCCAACTATTGCTTTGTAACTGAGACTTTGTCATCGTAAGAGAACTATTTGGATCAATAGAGAAACTGCCGCTCTGCTCGGCCGAGCCTCGTCCGGAACTTTCAGGGCAGATCTGGTTGGCCCGGACAGGGATCGCGATTTCACCGAGTCAAGCGGTAGTTATCTCCAGTGCACCTGAACCAACAGCCGGAGCGCGTTGAGATGATGTGCGCCCGCTCAGGCATTCCGGCATTGCTGTTGTTATGTTAAATGGTCATGATTTATGTCACAGTCTATTGGCAACGAGGGCTAGCCCAAGCCGGAGGTTGAGCGGCGTCTCAAGGAGGCATCCCTTGGATACGCACTATTCTTTGTACTGCACTGCACAATCTCTTTCCTTGAGCCAAATTCGTTAGTGTCAAGGCATTCGGTTGCCACTGAACATAGAGTATGTAGTGACCATGCCGGCAGTAGATGGAGACCCCACGAGGCCTTACAGGGAGGATTACCAAGCCGCCTCTGGCTTGTTGGATGAGGATTGATCCAATGTGGTGACATGCCCGCCAACAGGGCATCAAGACGTCACGATTAAAGTTTCGCTGCTTCATCCTCGTGCCAATGATGTGATGAATTGAGTCAGTCTAGCCCTTTTTCGAACTCAATCCCTTGCTAGCGTTTTACTCCCCTGTTAGCTATACGCGTATAAGTCCAAACTCAGACCGTCCATTGGATCGGAGGGGGGCCGAATTGCGTTCAAGGGGCGGCCTGGTGTCTTGGCCCGACTCCACTCGATGCCTCGGTTCAGCCTACTCTGATGAGTGATCAGAATATTCACTTGTCACGACTCCGGAGAACACCTACTTGTGTTGAGATAGCTTCATATTGCTAATCAACACTCGGAGAGTTGAATTCGCCCGCAAAGCGTTCTGACTTGTTGACTCGACAGCCAAACCCTGCGCAATATGGCGGAGAGTTGGCGATTCACTCAGCATGTCCCCGGTTCGTCCGGCGCATCACCGTAGTTGAACAATGTATATCGCAGAGTGCTGTTACCGCCTAGGAGGAAACTCGATAAATATCACTCTTATTCCACGCTTCAAGATATTGTTCACACTTCAACTCAACTCATTCTACACATATCTACCAATCACAACACTCTAGTTATCATGTCTTCCTCGACTGTCCTTATCACCGGTGCCAACCGCGGTATCGGCCGGGGTTTCACCAAGACCTTCCTCGCTAGGCCTTCTACCACTGTTGTGGTTGCCGTGAGAGATCCGGAGCATCCCACTTCCAAGTCCCTCCAGGATTTGCCCAAGGGCGATGGTTCTAAGCTGGTCACGGTCCAGCTCGACTCGACAAAGCCGGAAACCGCTGCTTCTGCGGTTGAACAGCTCAAGAGCAAGCACGGCATTTCCTCATTGGATATCGTCATTGCAAACGCCGGTATCGCCCAGAATGGTGGCCGTGTCCGTGAGATCAGCCTCGACAACATCAACCTTCACCATCAGGTCAACGCAGTTGCCCCCGTCGCCCTCTTCCAGGCCACCATCGACCTTCTCAAGGCCAACAAGACTGGAAACCCCATCTTCCTCGCAATCTCCACCCTGATTGGCTCCATCGGCTCCATGGAGGGCTTGGTTGGCTTCCCCGCCACACACAGCCCTTACGGCGGCAGCAAGGCGGAACTGAACTGGTTCATCCGCCGCCTTCACTTTGAAGAGGAGTGGCTGACCAGCTTCGTCTTTCATCCTGGCCTGGTCGAGACTGACCTTGCCCAGGGGGCTGTTGCAACAGCTGGTGTCAAGTTGTCTGATATCGGCGCAATCTCTGTCGACACGAGTGTGACTTCCATGGTCGGCGTCATTGACAAGGCCACGAGGGACATTAGCGGTACTTTTCAGAACTATGATGGAACTACCCTGCCTTGGTAGAGAACAAGGCCGGTATCTGTATCAAAGGATGCAGGTGGTTTCGTTTGAAGCTGGCTACCAATGTTTATTTTGAGCAAACAGATGTGGTGCAAAAAGAAGCCGCCTGTTAGCATCACTTGTTAGCTGTATTACCAAGCAATAGATGTCCATACAATCAAACAAGAAAATGGTTTTTTTAATCCAGTTGCCCATGGAGTACCCAAACTGGCTCTACATGCTGTTGTCCCTTCCCCGTTTCCTTCCTATTCATGCAATTTTTCATAGAATCCTAGCCTGCCATGTCCTGCATTTCCTAGTGTACCTCAGTACACGTCTGGTAACCAATATCGGTGTTCGTGCATTTCCAACTCCAGATGCGTTTTGGCAACAGAGTCTTGGAACGCTTGGCCCTTGGCACGAACCGCTTCCTGACAGTCTCGGTATGTCTCTGTGCTACCCATTCGCCATACAGTGTGGATGATTATCTTCTCAAGGTTTGGAAACTTGGAGGAGGCTGAAACCAGTTCCTCCAAGTCGGGCCAAAGGCATGAGTCGTCGAACAATCTCACGGCCAGTACCTTGAGAGTCGGTGGTACAAGGTTTGTCAGACAGGTATTCGCAGTGCTTCTTGGAGCATCTGGGCCTTCGGAATAGTGTCGACAGAATGCATGTTCATCCAGCCTCAGGTCCTCTAGCTTTTCAAACATGTATAGGGTTTCTCCAGTGACAAGACGGTTTTGGCCATCATTCAAGTGGTCAGTGAGGTCGATGTCGATAGACTTGAGCGTGCTTGATACAGGTATGAGGCATGAGATCATGTTTTCAGTTGTAAGATGAGTCCCCGACATCTCTCCAAAGTAGGGTAATTGTGAACGATAGGAGAAATGCTCAAGGCTAGCAGCATGCCTTGTGAGCAAGCTCAGGAAACAGTTCGATAGGGAGTCGTGGGGGAGAGCGCAGTGATCAAGTCGAAGAGTGCGCAGAGACTGTCTCGGTCCAGAGTACATAGCAAAAAGATTACGACGCGCCAAGTCCATACTCTCAAAGCCTTTGCTGTGTCGAACAATCAATTCGTCAAGGTTTGGTGTTATTTGATGAATCACCGAAACGGCCGGAATGGAAAAGAAGAAACCCCAGTTCTCCTCGGTGTCGACAATGACTCGTCGGAGATGTTTCAAGGTGCCATCAGAGCCAAGCTTGTTCAACCGCCGTTCCAAGTAAGTGTACGTCGTCTGTTCGTAGTTGCCTTGATCCTCAAACATGAGATGCAGTGTCTCAATATTCGGCAGCAAAGCTATGGTAAGTTCCGTGCAAAACTTGGCCGGAGATAGGTCTTCCTCCTCGGCACTTTCAAAGTTTGGATCGTTATCAGATCCCATGCCGAGACGCTCGGCAGCAGCTTTGAGCATGTTGAAGTCCTCCTGGGTGGACCAACCGCCAGGCTCATAGCAGTGCTGACGCAGCTCCTTTACCTGCCCAGCGAGATCAGGTCGCTCGATGAGGGTTCGAGCAAACTTGACAAAGGCATTTGTGGAGTATTTCGTCGGAATCTTCTGAAATCTGTGGAATGCAAGAGGCTGGGCAACACGATAAAGGGAGCGCGATGTTTGACTCAGGGCAAGCAGCGTCCGTTGGTTGTCTTCGACATCCCATGTGTCAAGTTTGTTGGGATCTCTGGAGCAATGGACGCAGAGCTGGGTGCAAATCTGGAGAAGAATCTCGCAAGGGAAATTGCCCAGGCCCCGTGGGTGCCCAGCTGCGGCCATTTCGACAAGATGTTGATATCGAGTGGTGAAGATGACTGTTGTGAGATTGAAGTGAGGAGAGACTGCTGCCTAATCCATCGTGCATAACCACAGCCTTGGCAGCCAAGCCACCTCCTCGTGGCCTAGGTACCCTATACTGCCTGTGCCAATCTCGAGGTCGCCATTCCAACACATCTAGCACCACGTTATTTACTCTCGAGATGAGTGATTCCCTATAAATTATCATTGGCATTGTTTTATCGCAATTCCAAAGCTTCTGCCTGAATTTGACTCTTTACTTCAGGGCGCTTTCTGATAACAAGGAGGCGATGCCAGCATTGATCAGAAGATGGATGACAGGTAAAACAAGAAACGGAAAAAAAGCAAATTGCTCTTGTCTCGGAAATCAGGGCATCTACCTAGAGCTTACACACAAGGTAGAAAAGAACAAGAGGGGCAATAATCTCCAACACACGGTGATACCGTGGTATCTCCTGTGCAATCGTAACAACATAGACACCATGACCCTCGAGGCGACCTCTGCCAATGTCAACCTTCAGGGTATAAACTTGCTCGGCCTCCAGGCTATAAAGTTGCTCAGATATGCCAGTCGGTGCGGGAGCCTGATCTCGCTTGTGGAGCGTGAGTGTCTGCGGCAGTTGTTCGTGTCCCCATAACTCCCTATGTCCCATTTCCATCTCCTTGTGTTCCTTCCACAGGTCGAGCCCAAGGGTTTCAACAGCCTTGAGATCTCCTTTCAACGCTGCATCTAACAAATCCGCGCTTTTTGATGTGCGTTGCCATGAATCAGCTCCCAGTGCAAACCATGCTGTTTGGTCTTCAGCTACACCAAAAGCGAGCACAAAGCGATTATCACGCCTAGAATTATCCCAACCAGCTCGAAAAAGGTGGAACGCAGCAAATGGTCGTCCATGGTCCCGCAGATAAGCCATCCTCTCCTGATCCCACCAAGCACTGGAAGTGGTGGATAGATGCTGATAGTATCGGCTATAAAAATCCCCGCGAAACACGATTGCATTGTCCATGGCCGAGTCAATAGCTTGTGCCATGTTCGACGATAGGTGCTTACTGAGATACCTGCGGGAGGGGGTTCCAAACATACCCTCGGACACGACAACGAGGGTATGTGGACGCGCCCTTGCGTAGGCTCCGTCTTTGTGCTTCTTAAGCCAGACACCCAGGACCTCATCTGTAGTTGAGTCTTCGCTGACGTGGCTTAGACTCAGCGCAAAGATATTCTGGCTGTTATCTGCAAGGCCAACCTTGATCTTGACGCCCTTGTTGGTCATGGTGAACTGTGGACTATCCATGCCGGCGACCCCAGGTCTGAGGCGAGAAGCACAAGCAAACTCTGATGGCTCCTCAGCTAGTATGCCGCGATATTTTGGGCCAGGAGCTGACCGCCATAGAAAAATACTAAGGTCGTTGTCGTTCTTCATGATCTCCTCCTGGAGTCGTATAAAGGCGTTTCGTCCTTCCCCATATATCAATGGCATGTTGACGTCGAATATCCCCATCAGGCAATAAGCCATATCCTCTGGCCGTGTTGTGTGGCGATTTGCTGCCCATGACATCCTTCGACCAACTGGAATCATGCGTAATGACGCCCGATCTCTAAGGACAGCTTCGTGAATGTTGGTGATTTGCAGAAGCTGATCGGCGAATTCCAGCTTTGAACCGCGCAGGTTCCATTCCCTGTCATGGAATCGTAGTGCACTCGGTGCAATGAGCTCTTGAAGGGTCCAACCTCTCGTGAACCATCTGCACGAGGCCATAGTGTCTGACGAAGCATCGCTTTCCAAGTCGGCAAGGTAGACATAGCAAATGTCAGCTGACGCGTACCATTGAAACATGGAGTTGATTGACTCAGTTAACTCGCTGCTGCTAGTCTTGTCGATGCAACAAGTATCGGCCCAGGCAAAAGAGAAGCCATCTTGTCGTGCTAGTCGGCAGAAATCTCTAACCTTTCGACATCCCGCGTTTGGACTTGTTCTTAGAAGGCCGCCTTGGGCGTCTGCCAAGGTTGGTTCGTCATCAGTCCAGGTATGAGAGAGGATGGCATATCTAGGCAACTCAGGGCCAGGAAAACTTTGAACTTGTAGATTTTCTGTGTTGATCAACCGCATCTTGGTAGAGGCTGCAACTGGCAGCGAGACAAGCTGACGAATTCTCACTCAGAGCGGGGTTCTCGTTGGCATAACTACCGATAAGCTCTATGCAGCTCGTTTTCAGCTAACAGGGAACCCTTGAGGGTGTATTGGTCTTTCATTGGTGGATGTTGTGATGGACCCTCTGGAAGATGACAGGCACGCTCCAATCACGAATTGGCTTGCACGTTCATTGAGCTGTGTCTCCAGAATGAAGGGATACTTCCAGTGACTGGCTTCTCAAAGAACCGTGCGAGGTGTCCTTCACTGTCCTCCAGTGTCACCTCTTCTTCCTCCTCCTCCTGCTCGTACAAGGGATTATCCAGAGTTCGTCCCCAGTAGTAATCTTGCCACTTTTGCGATCTTCTTCGGCTTCGTTCGTAATTCGGACCCAGTCTGTCGTTGGCGATTTGGTCTTGCTCATCAAGATCTTCCATTGTCGGAAAATGCGATCTTGCATCAGAATAAAGTCTCACGTCGTCAAAGAAAACCCAGGCTCGCTGACGATAAATCCGGAGCTGTAACTCATGTATCCAGAGTAGACGCCTTGTCTGCTTTCCCCTGTTCCAACGCTCGTATCCCGAGTAATGCTCGAAAATTGGCCTGGGCATGAAGCGACGATGTGGTGAATCTGAGCTGAGGTAGATATTGGGATCGAAAGTTGCGGATTGTTCGTGATGCTTGGCGAAGTGCCGATTTGAGATCCAGTGATTATAGGACCATCCAAGATGGCTTGAAAAGACCTTAAACCACCTTTTCAGGTATCTTTCATAGTCTTCCTGGTCGTGGAGGGACGCCAGGATATGGACTAGCAGATCTAAACCAAGACAAGGTAGAATCCTCGACATATTCCTACTTTGTATGTTCATATCTGAGAAATAGTCACTCGCGCTGAAATAAATTGTGTCTGGGTATAGTAACCCATATTTAGGAACAGAATGTGACTGATTGCCAGAAGAGCAGGTGAGTGGTCGATCTGGCAGCCAAGAGTCCTGACAGTGCGCAAAGATGGCACCGTAGACGCTTCTGAAATAATCATAAACGCAGTGCAATCCCTTGAAGTCCACAGGTCGAAACTTTTCATGCATCAACTTGACCCGGTTCGCACAGCTGCTGTGCTCAATCCAAGGCCACACCCGGAGATGATAAATCTTGCAAAGTAGCTCGTATCGAATAAATGCCCGTAAAAGGCGGGTCCTTTCTGAAGGAGTCAAAGTAATGAACTTGTCGGGTTTGACGTCGATTCTCTTGCCTTTGAACCAAAGGCCGGGAGAAGTAATGCCAGGGACTGCCATGTATGCGCGTGGAGGGAACGGATCTGTTGCTTTGGCGAGGTAGTCTTCAATAAACAAGGTTAAACGTGAGAAAAGGCGATGGAGCCTCTGAATCGTGGCTTGGTCTGATTGCTCAAAGGGGTTGTCGAATCCTTGGCCTGCCCACTTTTTGATATGGCGACGGATCGAGGGTATCGATGACATATCGTCGGGGAAGGGGAAGTTGATGACTGCTAGGGCATCTTGAACAATACCTCCATCAGTATCGCCAATAAGAAGGGTCTTGAGCATTCGCTCCAAGATACTCGTCTTGCACGTAAAAAATAGCGAGGCCATTGCTGGGGATGCCTGTATTAGTGGCATGACATTTGCCACGGAGTCGACATGAATAAAGAGTTCCGCTTGGACAATTGCTGGCAATTTTGCAAATGGATCCATTATGTGAATTTTGATAAATGAAGCTGTTTCGGTGGTGGGAGAATAGAGATGTGTGTTTGAGACGTGAAACTGCCCGGGAAACATGGAGAGTTGAAATAATAGACCAAGTCCTTGTAAATAACTAGAGAAGTTCAACAAATAACGGTACAAGCACAGCCTCGGCTTCGCGCCAGATACTCAACAATCTCGATAAAGTTTGCGGTGTGCTGCATGACCAAATGTCAACATCCTGAGATCTCTAGTGCTTATAACGAATTTATTGATGCCGGAACTGCCTGCTCTTGGCGATACGGATGGGCTCTTTATTCCATGAATGACATGTTTACTACCTGTTTATTCTTGCTGTTGATCATTATGGAGGTATTGGTTAAAGTACACAATGTGCGAGATATTCGTGAATACCTCCACGATGGGGTGAAAACTCACGGCCATAAAACGCCATAACCTAATATCTTCAGCCTTCTATGGCGAAATTTATCTACCTTCCAGCCCAGGAAACTCCTACAAGACAGGCA
Organism: Fusarium liriodendri; assembly: GCA_023509735.1. NCBI lineage: Eukaryota > Fungi > Ascomycota > Sordariomycetes > Hypocreales > Nectriaceae > Fusarium > Fusarium liriodendri. The sequence continues at coordinate 48,697 of JALLKD010000139.1, read as the reverse complement.
TATAGGGTGTTCAACATCCACTTCTTGCTACTTGTGTCGTTGTTTCGCAGCAATAATATCTCCGTCAGGCAAAGTACCAAAGAGCATAATAAAACGCATGACGGCATTGAAAGTCAATTCTTCAAACAGTAACCTAGAAGTTCCACATCTTCGGTGCTTCTCTCAAGGTCGCTGCGTTCCTAGATGGATGAGATGGCTTTACTTGCTTGGCCGTTGACATTTGCCCTAACACTGAGGAGCCGGACAAGGGTCTCTTTCACTAGGCTTGCGTGTACGAAGCACCCTACACACCGACAAATGACAAAAGATTAGCTTTTGAGCTTAATTGGGCCTGCTTTTTTCTGCAAGCTGAGAATGCGTTGCGTTGGCGAGCGGTGTAGACAAAGCCCCTGCCTCCAAAGTATGCTAGCCAACCCCTTGATTCCCTATTCCCCATAAGGTCGACTATTCCGCTCGCTTGTCCATACGAAAAGCGAAACCTCATGCAGGCCCTACTAGTACCGGTCTTTTTAAGATTGTGTCTTGTTGATTCTAGGCAATTTTCTAAAGTTAGAGGAAGGTTTAAGTAAAGGAGCATAGCGCATGTTTTTCCCTGCGAAATCAATCCCCGTTACTACAAGAAGTACAAGAAGTGCTGGGGCTTTAGTAAGCGGAGAAAGCATGAAGAATACCCCTTCAATTTTGCCGAGTAAACGGATGTACTGCCTTGTTCGTATTTAGGCTTCTGTAACCAGTATCCACGTCTACGCATTGGAATTCAATAGTGAATAAAGCGGAAGAAGTGCATGGCTACATGCCTAGGTCAGAGGCACATCTTCTAGCAATGCGCCACGGAACCAACAGCCTAGCGACTCCAGGCGGCTTCTATGCTTCTTAATAGTCTGCCCGATCTTTCAGCTCAGCAAGATGCTATTTTTAATCTTGTCAAATGCGCTACAGAGTATCACTGGTCACTTTCAGGTCCTGGCTTTCTCCCACGCGTGTTATAGTTTCCTAGCTTCGGCAATGGCGAAATGACAAGGAACTAGGATGAAACTATTGATAGCTCCCGGCTGAAGCCGCAAAGTTAATCATGCCGGATTGATGTTGTCAGGGGGACTCGCAAAGTCAGTTACACATAATTCTCCGTTCAATAACAGGCAGATTATAGGCGAAGGTATTGAAACTGGAGTCGGGTGGTGCGGGAGGTTGGGAAACTGTCACGAGAAGACAGAGCCAGGGCATCAATACGAGCTTCCCGTATTAGCCCTGAATATCCCAATTTCGTCTGGACTGTGTAAACTATGCATTTTCTAACCGTAACTAGACCGCCTAAGCCATGTGATCAGATAATTGGCAGGGGAGCAAGTCAGCTCAAGGTCAGCACTAAAGAGGTCTCGCCTCTCTATGCATGAAGTAATGCAACGGGTGGTCGGTCAGGCGGACGACGGGCAATCGGCAGATGCCCTCGGTACACGATCGGAAAGGATCACCGCCCGTTCCGGATTCGGCATGGCAGCTTGGCCGGGGCTGATCTCTCACCCCGCAAATGGCCTGACATGATGGAGCTTCTCCAGAATACGAACCGATCATCCTCGTATAGATCATAAATAGCGCGAGTGTCGATGTCATAGTGGATCGCCGTAGAATATGGAACATTTCCATGCAGAGCTCATATGCTTAAAAAGAGCCGTCTGCCAACGACATCTATCATCTTCACCAAGCTACTCACTCACTCACTCACTACACCTTGATCTCAACTCATCAATAATTAAATCAGTCACCATGAAGTTCGCCATCTTCACCACTCTTACCGCCCTCCTCGGCAGCGCCGCTGCTGCCAACCAGGCCATTGTCATCAACGACTGCTCTACCGACATCTATGTCCAGTCTTACCCCTACAACGGCGGTGCTCCCGGTCCCTTGACCACTGTCAAGCCCGGAAAGCGATTCTCTGAGAACCTCCGCTCTACTGGCTCCGTACGTTGGCTTCATCTACCTGTGAAACTCACGGATCATGACTAACACCACGATAGACTGTCAAGATTGCCAAGACCCGAACCCTGACCAGCCCCCTCTTCTTCGGTTACTCCTCTACCTCCAAGCCCGACTATGTCTACTATGAGTTCAGCACGTAAGTAAAGACCCTTGATGCCTTATAGCACAGGATGCTAACTTCGATACCAGTGAGTGGGGAAACCCCTTCGCCAAGGAGCGTAACATCCTCAGCCCCGGTGCTGGCTGTGAGAAGTTCGATTGTGCTCCCAACGCTGCTAGCTGCTACAGCACTCCCAGCATGAAGAAGGTCTACGGCTGCCCTAGCCCCGTTAATGTCTATGCCCGCGTCTGCGCCAAGTAAGCGAATCTTGTAATTTAATTCCATGTATGATCAGATAGGTCATATGTGTGCCACCCACGTGGGAAGTCTACCTTGGATACATATAGCCTACCTACGTATAATAAGACAAAAAGTGGAAAAAATGAGGTGCTGCATTGAGTTGACGTGAACATGATGCCATGGCCTGACTCTTGGGTGACAGCCAAATCTGACACTAGCAAACATCGATCCGATCCATGTCTCAGATGTTTATGTCTCAACGTTCGTATATGTGTTAAAAGTCATAAAGCGGGCTCTTTGACGCGGTCTTGTTTCATGATAGACACAGAAAATGCTTTGACTAAAGCGAATGATATGGAATAGGGTAGGAAGCTGTTGAGCAGCATTGATGACTTAATTGTTGGGTACTTGTTGGAAGACATTTTTGACCCTTGCTTTTGGTATAACAGAAGCCAATAGGGGGGCATGGATGTATTAAAATATTAGAAGATTCCCGTACGGAAAGGATAAGGCCATTGCGAGGTTAGACATAATTCATTAGGGGGAGGGGGCCAAAGTCCAGATTTGTCGTTTCTCTATCTACAAACCACGAAACACTACGACCAGCCACAAGCCGATCCATCCTAACGAATCATATCCACCATTGGTTTTTTTTTTTCTTTCAGCCAACCACAGCACTGCGTAGTATGAACAACATTGTTGCGATGGTCTCTCCTTTCGGGTGGAATCTCTTAAACCAACTTGGCGAGTCCTGGGGGGTGGAGCAGGCAAAGTGCATAATATTTTATGCCTCAGGTTTGTGCCATCGTATAGAAACGAATGAGGGTCATTCTTTCATCCCATGAAGTCATCATTATCAACCTAAAAGTTGTTATTCCCGAGAAAGACCGAGATGATAGCAGCCAAGCCAAGTGTGGGCCAACGAAGCGGAGCAAATGACGTTGAAAGGGTCAAGCTGATCAGGACGACTTGTAGATCTCGGCAGCTCGGACCTTGTCAAAAATGGCTAATGACGGTGCCTGGTCAGCTGAAGCAGATAATAGTGATGATCATTCCATATCTGCATGAGGTTGCGTTGCGTCGAAATCCAGAACATGGATTGTGGGGATCATCTGCATCGCAATGGGCCGCATGTTGAGTTAGAGCCATGAGCTGAAAGCAGAGCTCGTACATTGGACCATCCCTGCCTAACAGGAGTCTTACAGACTTCATTGCAGTTGCATTCCGCCCTACGCCCAGTATACCTGTCAGACAAATCCTTCGGGAGGATCGGACCGCCTGACAATGACACAGCCTCGATGAGACTTCCCCGCCTTTGCTGACCCGAGTTGTTGAATGCTGCCTTGATAAATCTTGGTTTGCTACAATTCGCTTATTTTGGGGCCGGAAGTTATTGAAGTCATCAAAATGCCGGATAGTCAGGCCGATAGAATCGTACAAATGGAAAGATGCCTATTGTTGAGCAAGCTGACAGCTCCAAAGTCAGCATTGGTCCTAAAAGCAAACAACATAGTCATGGATATTCATAGATAGCAAGACGCCCAGCGCGAGTAAGTGGCGACTGGTTCCCATGACTTCGCCTCAGCCGAACCCTACTGTTGGTTGTTGGCTGACGTGCCAAAAGCACATACGTCGATGGAAAAGAAATCCCAGTCGCTGCCTACTTGGCCACCGTCATCTGGTGTTTCAAAGCATTTCACCTGCCTAAAAATGCTTACATCTTCTTCATTATTAACATGCGGACCGCCTTGACTTGTGTGATCAAACAGTCGGAAGAGCCTGACCATCTCGACAATGATCGGTAGGAATAATGAGAACCCTATGGTTCCTCGCTGTTTATAAAGGGTACTGGACCACTGGAAGTCAAGGTGCGTTATATTGTCTTCCATTCACGTTTTTTTACAGCGCCTCTAATGCTCAGCACCAGCTCTCCCCGCAGAGCTCAGTTTATTGCAGGACTGCACGCGAGTCGAGAGTCATGAGATTATCCCAGATGCAGAAAATGCACAGGTCTCGTCGGGTATAAAACTCGAGTTGAAATTAAAAGACGTTAAACACAGCATCCGACTCTTCTTGGAGCCCAACGATGAACTGACGGCTTTACTCACCTCCGTCACCATTCTTGACCCAAGGGGAGAACCACGGGTATCCATGCCAGAGCATGGAAGTCGAGCCTTCAAAGGATCAGCGCATATCTCAGAGCACGCAGGTCCTGGCTGGAGAAGAACTGGATGGGCAAGGGTCGTGCAGTCTGATAGTCAAAGCGACATTTTCCAAGGCGTTTTCCAGGTTGACGGCGAAATCTATCACATTGAGTTGGGCCCTGCTCATACTGAGAGACGACACATCATAGATCCGAAAAGAGCCTGTTTGGTTGTACGAAGAAGCCCTGACAAATCTGAACATACCGATAGCGGTAGAATATTTGGACGAGCAGCGTCGTGCTCTACTGGCAACTTGGGGTCTGGACATCTGAGCGAAGGGAAGCTTTTATCAAGACGACAGCAATATGCACAAGACTATGACCCATGAGACACCATTACCGAGGCGGATGAAACAGAGGGCTGCCCAAAGCAAAGGAAGGTTGCCATGCTTGGCATCGCTACATACTGTTCATACACCGCCGAGTTCGACAGCCTAGCCGATGTCCAATCCAACATCTTGAACCAGATAAACACGGTATCCCAAGTATACGAGGACACCTTCAACATCGCCCTCAGAATGATGAACCTCACAATCAGCGACCGACACTGCCCCGTCGAAGCTCCTCACTCTGCCCCCTGGAATCTAGGCTGCACTTCAAAAGAGAATGTTGCTGATCGGCTGAGTCTGTTCTCCAAATGGAGAGCAAGATTCAATGATGACATCGACGATATACGACCTGTCGTTTGGACTCTTCTGACAGCTTGCAACAGTGAATCCACTGTCGGGATGTCGTGGGAAGGCCAGGTCTATGAGCTTGGCTACGGTAGGAACGAAGACTGAAGGACAGTGGCTGCGACTAACATTGTCGTCCGGACACAATACGAGTGGAAAGTCATGGCCCACGAGATTTCTCACAGCTTCGGTGCTGTACATGATTGTACTAGCAGCATGTGCAAGGAAGATGGATGGGGCGGCAACGAGCGATGCTGTCGACTCAGCAGGAAGACGTGTGATGCTGGGGCCCAATATCTCATGAACCCATCAGCCAAATCGGACATGAATGCATTCTCACCCTGCACGGTAATACAAATCTGCTCCAAGATGGGCCAAGGGTCCGCTCTCACCGGCTGTCTCCTTACTGAGGATGATGTTCCGTCTACCTCGACCAAGGCTACACATTGTGGGAATGGAATACTGGAAGAAGGCGAGGACTGCGATTGTGGCGGGACATCAGGCTGCAGATCCATCGAAGACTCCTGCTGCGACCCCAAGACTTGTCAGTTTGTCGAAAAAGCTGTTTGCGACCCGTTACACCACGACTGCTGCACAGATCAATGCCAACCTGCGTCAAGAGGCTTGGCTTGCCGGGGAAGTAAGGGTGCCTGTGACCCCGAGGAGTTTTGCGATGGCAACTCGACCACGTGTCCACTCGATGTCATACGACCAGACGACGAAACCTGTGAGGAGCATCACATTGCAAATTTGGCATGCGCTTCAGGGGTATGCACCTCTCGAGACCTACAATTCCAGCAACGGTTCCTGCCGACAACGATACCATGAAGCACTGCGATAGTAACAGCTGCCAACTGAACTGTCGGTCTGTGGAGGAAATCAACGAGAATGAGTGCTCATCGGAGATGGGGGAGCTGCTCCTGGACGGTACGCCTTGCGGAGATGGACGTCGTTGTTTCAACGGCAAGTGTGAGAACCCAAAGTCAGAACGTCAGGGGGGCTCGGACACATGGTTTACAAAGAAGAGGATCATCATAATCGTTTGCTCAGTTGTTGGAGGATTTCTTGTTTTTGTTGTTATGGCATGCGTCTTCAATCGCATCCGATATCGAAGAAGACGGTCGGCAGTGAAAGAGGTGAGAATAACGCCCACGGACGATTCTCATTCGGATACAAGTCGACAGTGATTTCCAAGTTGTGGCAGCTTGCATGAGGACCTTATCTATTTGACGATTTAAAGATGGTGGCGCATGGTTTAGGAATTTGGCTAGGTAGGTAGTACAGTACTAGCTCTAACAGAAGAAACTCAGGAGTTAACAATGGTCTTGTGGAGGAGAGTAAGGAAGGATCATGTCTACTGGGGACGTCGGTACAAGGTTAGAACCTTGCTTGGGCTTGGTGGTTACATAATTGCCCGAGTCTTACAAACCATTCTATTCCCTGGATGCGAGGAATAGCTTGAATACATCCGTCGACGCCCGGGCATTACGATTAACTCGCCAGATAAACGGCTCTCAAACTCATCCCTAGATTATCGGTTAGTGACTAATGAGGGTGGTCAATAGCACACCGCTGCCAAATAGATCCGAGAGGTGTCGGATCTTATATGGATGCGGGGTTTATCAGGGCATTATAATGGTACGATTTATATGTAGGATTCCGTCGTTCCGTTTGTTAGCCCAAAGTTATCATAGAATAAGGGAACAAATGGCTCAAGTAATATGCCGATTGACCGTCGCCGATCGAATCCGACGAGAAGTATCACTTCAATCCCACTTGCGATGGCAGGGTAACATAAAGACAAGGAGTAGTCAAGTGATATGGCTACGAATGTGACAAATAGAATTACGAAGGGAGAGGGACGGAACTTCTAGTCCCATAGATTATGCAAGTGTGAAACAACTCTTCCTTTTCTCCGCATCAAGTTCCCCTTCTGATGCCTTTTTTCCTTCTCATGCTGGTAAGCAACTTGGACCAAATGTCTTTATATCCGGCCGCCTTCAGGATTTAAGTCTATGTGGAAGAATTTTGTCCCGTCAATGGTTTCTGAATGAGGTGAAAATAATCATTTTCGATTGAATGGCTGAGAAGGCGGGATGTTTACCCATGAAATGAGTATCACCCCAGTGCTTTACAAGTCAGCAATTGTGAGATATAAGTTAGATATCTGTCCCAGTCAATACTCGAGAGTCTACCCAAAACAATACAGCATCATACTTCTACCTCTTTGAAGACATTGTCCAACCCCCAAAACTTCTTTTCACAATGGTGTACCCTAAAATGGCAAAGCTTCTCTTGCTTGTGCTGGCCCTGCCGTTTGGACCAGCTCAGGCTTCACCTACCGCAGTGCCTCGACGAACGATTGCTGGTGTCAAAGTTGTCGATACTCCAATCGTGCGCGACGCCCATGACCTCGCCCTCAAACACAGCAGTGACTTTACCTACAAGCATGTCATGCGAGGTTGGCTATTTGGTGCCCTTGTCATCCAAAACAACGAGACCCTTCGCAACTCTGTCGACTTGGAGGTGCATGCTGTGGCTGCTCTTCTTCACGACTTGGGTTGGGACCAAACTCCCGGCTCGCCATTTGTGAGCCATGATAAGAGATTCGAGGTGGATGGTGCAACTGCCGCCAGGGAATTCATCCAGAACAACAAACATGGTAAAAAGTGGGATTCGCGAAGAATACAGCTTGTTTGGGACTCGATTGCTCTTCATACCCAACCTGACTTCTTCAACTACAAAGAACACGAGGTTTTCGTTACAGGCAACGGAATCTTTTCCGATTTCCAGGGCCCCCTTCTCGGCATCACCAGCGAAGAGTATTCTGCCGTGCTCAAAGAGTTTCCCAGCAATGAAATGAGAGATGGTCTGAACAATACCATCATTTGGCTTTGTCAGTCGAAGCCAGCTACGACATACGGTAGGTTAGAATGGCATGAAGCCATAGAGTATTTGCTGACGAACTTGCAGATACGTGGATGCAGCCTTGGGGAGACAACTACGTCTCAGGCTACCAGCCTGTAGGAAAGAGACTTTTTGATACCTCTTTTTTGAATTTTCCTTAGTGTCAGACAAATAGATCTGATAGGAAACTGAGCTCTGCATAGGGATCAATTCCAGATAGAGGCTTCAAACCTAGATCATCGGTCTACGGGCTCCCGGATCAGCCGGATCCCTAGGCATAAATAGCCATCTCCCCTCCATACTATACTTAAAGTCATTAGAAATCACAGCTACCACGACGAACGTCATTAGGTCATATTGTTATGAAAAGTTCAAGACAGTTGCCATGCCAGAATATTACCATATCAGTAGATTGCATCATCGTCAGCTATATAGCAGGGAAGTGCGTGAAGTGGATGAAACTTCCTCTGACTAAAAAGTCTTGTTTTAACCAGAGCTCTGGAAACGGTGTTTGTATTTTAAGGATTAGGTTTCAATGCCACCATGTGTTATGATGTCAACACCAGGGTCAGTGTTTGCCCGGGGCCAACCTCAAATGATGGAATCGGGAAGAGACACAGCATCTCGATGTTTCAGTTTGACTGGTTTTCTCTCCCAGCAGGAGTGAGTTTCTCTTCCGAGGCCTTTGTTTATCCACATATGAATAGGAGAACATTTTGGATAGGCTACAGTACAAACAAGTAAGAGTGTACTTGGTAAACTAAATCAATGTAACAAGGCCGTAAAAGTTGCCTCTACAGTTCCCACTTGCTGGCCCAACACGGTCCAAATACCAATAGAGATCAGAGAGGCGTTCGGGCTCCCACAAACAACGAAAATATCCAATCCTTCTGTAAAAGCGATCGGTTTGCTGGGCCACAATTAGCCCATGGAGCTTGAAGGCATTGTCTGCCACCATGCGGTTGTCAAGCAACAGGAGCAGACAGAAAAGCTGCTCGTCAGCGACTCGGTTGCCAACTTCGTCAAAAAGAATGTCAATGGACGGCAACCCTGCCGGGGCGAACCCTTGCCCTTCATTTGCGTGAATCTCGCGGAGGAACTCGTCTGAAAATTTTCCAGCTGCTTCGTCAAATACCAGCGCAAAGCACTGCAATTCTATGCGCCCCGAACTGACTCGCCCTGTGGGGTTTAGTGGACTATGGGGTGTAGTCTCGGCTTTGATAACTGTTGCGAGTTGGTGCGTTTCGTGAGGGTAGCGAGGCAGAATACCATCCTCCCACAAGATGAGTCCGTCACCCATCGACGGCCATGACCAGGACGGTGCTCCATGGTACGATCGTCTTCTAGGTTCGCGTACATACCAAAGTAGATCATAGACGGCTGTTTTTCTCCAGATTCCAGCAAGGTATTTGTTCGAAAGGAAGCGCTCAAGCATAGAAGCGACACCGGATAGAGCAACTAGCTTATCGCTTTGGTATGTCAACGCCGACGAGGTATAAGCCCTCCGTATCTCGCCCCAGATGCCGTAAGCTTCAGCTAGACTCCCACGTCCTGTCGTGAAACGGGATATTGCCTTTTGTGTGCGTTTCACCCATATCTTCCAGTTGTACAACTTGCTCATGGCGTATAGTTCGAGGTCGTACAAGTTATAGTCGGAAATAAAAGCTAAGGAAAAAGACTTTCGACATTCCCAATACAATGTTTCAGCTGCGAAATGAACTGTACGGGGTGACAAGAGTCTCTCTTGCAATACCCATCCGCGTTTGTTGATTTCGCTCTGGTCCACAGGCTTCCACAAGTCGAAGGGCCCCCGGTCTCGGATCAGGCAGTGAGATCGACTCGACGAATTTTCTGTCGAATTCCAGGAGCATTCAATGTCGAACTTGATGACGTTGTAGTCTTTGACCCGCCATTTTACCGAAGACCAAAGGCCATTCCCGCTCACGACGGCCCCGGTTGCGGAAAAGTTACAGATCGAGTTCTCGTAAACCATTGACATCTGCGCACTCTGGGCTTCCCAGTCATCTGGATCGTTTTGGTTGATACACAGAGAATCGATCCATAGGTATCTAAACTTCAACTCCCGAGTCATCTCGATGGCTTCTCGGAATGTATAGGGGAGGGAGTCAACGTCGAAATCCACAGGGTGATTGGTGGTGAGCCTTGGCATCTGCGCAGTATTCCAGCGATGGCTTAGCGTTGTATAAAGTGATCCATCCACGATATCTTCAGAGCCCAACAGTCGGATCGTCGAGCTCGAGGAGTCTAAACCAACGTCGAGGAGTCGTTTGGGTAGCCACCCTTCTGGATTCGCCACTTTGCATTGGTCATGCTGTGTCAAGCACTGTTGCATCCAAAACCTTATGCATGGGATTTGACGGCGCTGCAAGGGATTAGAGAGACGGATTTCTACTCAATCAGTGTCAGAAACCCAGAGCGCTGCATGTTTCTCACCTTCTGCCGTTGCAAGGTAGTAGGATTTTCGACAGTCGATAGTATCAAAGCCGTTGTTGTCACTCTCTGAGTCCTGCGATTCATCCATGTCGGAGGATCTGCCCTCATCTACATCCTGCTGATCGCGCCTAGGAGAATCGAGCCTGAAGGTGATGTGAAGAGCCGTGATGCACGATCGTGTCCCGAACAGTTTGGCTATAACGTGCGCCTGGTTACGCTTAGATTCAGGCAATCCAAAGAATGCTTTCATCTTGTCATGCACTGCTTGATCGCGGTGATAGCTGTCAATTTCTGAACATAGGCGGCATCTGGCAGTCGTTTCCATAAAGTCGGGATATGGCCGGCTCCATAATCGAACCCATCGCCCCTTAGCTGTTCCTTTGAGCTCGTGGGGTAGCTTTGGGGTTGACTGTAGCGCCTGGGAACAGCTTTGACAATAGTCCATCATGGCCTGTACATAGAGAAGGAAGACACGGAAGCTGAGGGGTTAATGGGTGCAGCTGAGCCTTTGTATTCAAGAAATGTGGGCGGTAAAGCATGGCAAAACTGATACCATAAGTCTCTATTGGCGCATCGCAGACGTACGGAGTAGCTGACTATGTAACGTTCAAGGAGCGGCTTCATGGTTCCGGGTATCAATAGAAGATGTGATATTCTGCATCGATCCCCCCACGACGCGCACCAACGGAGGAGTCAAATGATTGTAGGGTCACATTTGACTGAATCGAAAGACAATTCTCTCTTCTTGCTTCTCAAGAAGAGGTACTTGTCAAACTTTGGCAGATAACCCCCCAACCAACAAGTCTTCAACCAACAGACCAGGGGTTGTCAACCAACCACATATCTCCGAAACCCCAGTCTCCCAGCATGTGTGCCACTCGCCCACGTCAACCCCGCTCGTCTCCAGTGGGCAAAGTGGCGTGATTTCAAGGTTGTCAAAGCGGACGCACATGCTGTGACAGGTCCTCGGCGGTTAGGTGCTGCTATAAGAGTCGACATTCGCTACCATCTGTGATGAGTTTGCATCTGCTTCCCCCTCTTTTGCACACTGCTGTCCGCAGAAACATGGCTCAGGAACAAACTACTGCCACTCCGGCGTCGCCGGCTCAGGCCCAACCCCAGCCACCCTCGACGCAGGCTGACCCGCAGTTGCCGGAACTTGCAGAACAGGAGCCCCTGCAGGTCGAAGATGTGAGTGGCTCGTCAAATTAAGGTTTCGTGATCCCGACCGACGACACTCACGCGAGTTTTCCAGGATGTTGAAGATGACGGCTACGCTGACTCGTGAGTCTGATATCGAAACAGTTATAAGAACTGAGCGCATAACAAATTCCCTAGTGAGGCCTCTGCCAGCATTCTCTCGTCTCTCAACTCTAGTGTGTTCAACTACAAGTAGGTCCAGCCCCCCAATTCTTTGAACCGTAGTTAATGACCATTTTAGGTATGAGGTTTGTGTTGATGACAGAACATGACGCTGCCAGCACTCTTACATGAAGCATAGAACGGCCGCCGTTATCATGCATTCCGCGAGGGTGCATATCTAGTGGTAAGCTGTCGCTAGTCCTCACCTGGATACCTGCATTATTGTCCGGTCGCTAATCTGGAATCGGCAGCCCAATGACGATGAGGAACAGGACCGTATGGACCTAGGACATCACATTTACAGTCTTCTCCTCGGAGGAGAACTTTATCGCGCCCCTATCGGAAAAAGCCCCCAGCGCGTCCTTGACCTAGGCACAGGCACTGGCATCTGGGCCATGGACTTTGCAGAGTTGGCCCCCTTTTAAAATCCCTCAAAGGTGAAATAGCTCCTGATACTTGGCGAATAGCCAGCACCCTTCCGCAGAGGTCGTCGGCACCGACTTGAGCCCTATCCAACCGAAGTGGTAAAGCGTTCCTGAGTTCTGCCACTTGGTTCAAGGCTGACTATGCACAGGACACCACCCAACTGTACGTTCGAAGTTGATGATTTAGAGCAGGATTGGGTCTATCACAACAAGTTTGACTATATTCACGCCCGCGAGCTGGGAGGATGCGTCGCCGATGATGAGAAGCTTTTCCGCCAAGCTTTTGAGCATCTTGCCCCCGGCGGCTACTTTGAGTTGCAAGCTGTTTATCCTCGCTTCCTATCCGACGATGGCACTGCCCATCTGGCAAAGGATGCTCAGTTCTGGATGAAGAACATTTGCGAGGGCGCCGTCAAGTTTGGCAAGCCCCTCGACGCAGCGCCTGGGTGGTTGGAGAAGATGAAAGCCGCTGGATTCGTTGATGTTAAGCAGGAGATCCGCAAGGTTTGTCCCCTAATCCATGCACACAAGCAGCGTCTATGCCAAAGCCTGAATACTTTAATAACAATGCTTAGTTTCCCATGGGCGGTTGGGCGAAGGACACAACACTCAAGGAGATCGGCAGGCATGCACTCATCCAAGAGCAGCAGGTCATTGACTCGTATACGCCTGGCGTTTTCTCCCGCGTTCTTGGGTGGGACGAGAAAGAGATCCAGGTCCTGATCGCTAAGGTGAAGAATGACCTTAAGAACCCGGCCATCCACCTCTATGTGCCCTGCTATTTAATATGGGGAAAGAAGCCGGAGGCTTGAGTACTGAGCTTCTTTTCATTGATAACGTCCGTGAAAGATGCCTCTGCCACAATAACGAAGGACATAGTTATCAATACGGTTCAGACAAAATTAATAGGCGGAAAGTTCATACTTCCTGTTTTGCTCACACAACCAGAGCAAATGACCTGTTCATTGGACTAGGATGCTGATTCTTTGCTCTCTTCTTCTAATCACAAAATTTACCTTACAATCCAGACCACCAGGTTGTATTTGAAACCTCAAACTGACCGTTCAGCTGAATGTTGGAGCTGGAGTCTCCCACCAGGACATCATACGTCCCCGCCTCTTCCACCCATTTATGCCTGGTTTCGCCCCAGATACTCGCGGCATACTTTCTCTCGATAGACATCTTGGCAATTACTGTTTCACCAGCTTTGACAAAGACCTTTGAGAATCCCTTGAGCTCCTTCACCGGACGTTTGATCGACGAGGATCTAGCGCTAACGTATACTTGGACCACTTGGGCGCCATCGACTGGGCCAGTGTTCTTCACACCAACCTCAACAAGGAGATTGTCACGCCCATCTCTTTGCTTTTGCTGAATAGAAAGGTCCGCCAGATCAAAAGTAGTGTATGACAGTCCGGACCCGAATGACCAAAGAGTAGGTCGCTTGACTGTCTCATAGAATCGGTACCCAACGTAAACATCCTCTCCGTAGAGAACCCGGCCATGCTCCGAGCGATAGTTGAAGAAAGCCGGGTTATCCTCAACACGGATAGGGAAGGATAGTGGCAGCTTTCCTGAGGGGTTGACGTCGCCAAACAGGACGTCCGCAATAGCATTGCCAGTCTCATTGCCGCCATACCACGCTTGTACTACCGCAGCGACCGAGTCAGCCCAAGGCATGGTAACTGGCGATCCGGACTGAACGACTACGACTGTCTTCGGATTGGCCGCTGCAACTGCCGACACAAGCTCATCAGTGCGTCCGGGGAGGTCCATGTGAGGACGGTCATGGCCCTCTTGCTCAAAGTCAGAGTTGAGGCCAACAAACAAGACGACCTGATCAGCCGTCTTGGCTAACTCCACGGCCTTGGCGATCTCGTCTTCCGGATCAATCACTCTAGCCCCTCCGATCCTTAGGCCGCCGCTGCCATATGAGACAACGCCCTCAGCATCACCAAGTTTTGACGCCGCACCGCTAGCAAAAACAACTCTGATCTTGTATGTCTGGCCAGCCGTCAATCGTCTCGCTCCAGTCTCCTCAATAGTTCCAACGTTGAAAAAGGTTCCTCCGGGGCGTTGCTTGGTCTCGTTATCGACGACAAGCTCGTCGTCGACGTATAACCTAGCTGTTCCAAACACGGTGAGCCCAAACTCGAAGTCGCCAGTCTCTTCAGCCTCAAAAACAGCCTCGATTTCTCCCCACCAAAGATTCTCGGTAATTTCAGGATGATAGTAGTCGGCAAAGTACATGTCTGTGGTATCCAGATGGATGGTATCAACAGGGACTCGGTCTTTGACTGTGTCGGGGGAAGTAAAGGCTGTAAATGTGACGCCCGGTTGGCCATCTTTGGTTCGAAGTCGTGACCCGAGAAGTGGCAACATCTTGTGGGCGTAACAACCGACCGAGTATGACAGATTCTGGGTCTTCTCGGAAACTCCCTCGAATGGTGAGATGGCGTAATAGGGGCGTAGAGTAGCTGATCCGCCACCACAGTAAACAGCTGTCTTGGCATTGGGGCCAATGACAACGACCTGGACAATATGTGTCAATATCCGCAATTTTGGCGGGACTCATCTGCGTCTCACCTTCTTATCCTTCTTAAAAGGAAGTGCATTGTTCTCGTTCTTCAGTAGGACGACGGCTTCACTCGCGATCTTTCTCAACAGCGACGCCGTTTCTGGCGTATCTCGACCCTGCTCAGGGGCATTCTCAGGAATGCCTGTCTGCACGGCTCGGCGAACAAGCTTCAGTATCTCCCTAACTCGCTCGTCGATAACCTCGATGTCAATCTTCCTTGACATAAGTGCGTGGAGGAGCATCTGTCCGCGCCAACGGGTTGGGCCTGGCATTTCAATATCCAGTCCTGCCTCGAGGGATTCGACTGTCGAGTATGTCCCGTACCTTTCCAGTGTCAGCGTATTTCCGACGTTAAATGATGAGTTGCTTCTTCGTGACTCACCAGTCGCTCGTCACCAAGCCTTGCCATCCCCATTCTTTTCGGACAATCTTCTCGATCATGTCCCTGTTCTCACTCACGTGCACTCCATTGACCTTATTATAAGAAGTCATGAACGACCCAGGGCTCGAGTCCCTGACGGCGATCTGAAAGGGGAGCGTATAGATCTCTCGCAGGGCCCGTTCCGTGACAAGAGAGTCAACAGCCATACGCTCATGTTCCTGGTCGTTGGCCACAAAATGCTTGACCGATGCCACTACTCCAGTACTCTGAATGCCGCTTATGATAGCTGATGCGCAGTCTCCGGACAGAACAGGATCCTCGGAGAATGATTCGAAGGCTCGACCTCCAAGGGGGCTCCGCTGCATATTGACCGTGGGACCTAGTAGCACGTGGGCGCCTTTTGCTCTCGCCTCGGTACCCATTAGGTGACCGGCTTCGCGAAGAAGGTCTGTATTCCAAGTCGCTGCAAGGCCGGTACCACATGGGAAACAAGCGGCGGGCACACCGTTGAAGAACCTGGTACCACGGACACCGTTGGGGCCATCTGACATTCGGATCGAGGGAACATTGAGTCGAGGGACCGCCTTGGTATGCCAAAAGTCGACACCTAAAGTTAGACCAGTATTAGCAAATGGAAGATTGGCATTTGTTAAGACTGTACTCACCTGCAAGGAGATCAATCTTTTCATTCGTTGTCAACTCCTTCAAGACATGTTCAACGTCGAATAACGACTTCTCCTCGGACAGGAAGCTAGAAATGTCTCCCATGATGACGAAGTTTGGGGGGAATACCACGACAGACTTCAGATTGCGGGGGAGGAATGGTACTTGGTCGTCTGAATGGCAATAGCCAGTCCCCTCCCTTGACGGGATATAAGTCACCTCATCTTGACTGCTGACTAAATTCACCCGAGTCCCCTATTACAGTATGTACCAGGTCAGTGCAGAGTTTATGACGTGACGTTGTCTTGGTAGAGTCTCAACAGCCTCTTAGGCTAGCGCAAATAGAGTATAACTCGGCCCCTCTCCGAAAAGCCTGTCCACTTTTCTAGTGGCAGGGTCTATTCTTACCCGGCTTTCCGCGGACCTCACTTCAGTCTCTTAGCCGTCCTCATCCGTCTTTCCGCTGTCTTAATCAGCCTTCAGCTCTCTCTCACTTCCTGCTTTCCGCGTCCCTTCATCTCCACCGTTTCGCCATTACAATGTCAACAGGGGCATCCAAGCGACCTCCACCAGACGCGAGTCGTCCCACGTATCCTCGCAAGCGCGCTGCTCAGGCATGTGGGACTTGTCGAAGACGGCGTGTTAAGTGCGACAATGAGCAGCCATCGTGCACTTCATGCTCCAAGCTAGGCGTCCAGTGCGTGTATCAGGAGGGCGACAAGTCGAGGTATGCCCACCATTACCCCGAGAACAATCTGCTTCGAGATCAGCCCAGCAGTAGCTCACGTCTAACAATTTGGCTTCGTCTAGTTTCGATCCTGCCAGTCTAGCGATTCTGCAGCGCCTCGACGAGTTGGAGAGTCTCGTTCGCGTTGCTATCCCCGATACCACGACCCCTCAGGAGGTTGACCATCCATCCTCGGGCAAAGCCTTTCAGGCCCAGGAAGGCTTCTCTCAGAGAGATTCCCTATCATCTCAGGAACCTTTTATCAACGTCGAAGCAGTTCTGGAGTGGCCAATACTACGTTCTTTCCTCGACACTCAACCTCTTTCGCTCGCCAACATCCTCCAAGCTGGCTCTGCAGAGGCTGATGTCGCTTGGAATTGCCTCTTGCAGGCTCCGGACTTTGACGAAGATGCTACAAACCAGTTGTTGCAAAGCTTTATCGACAACTTTCATATCTACAATCCGGTAATCGAGCTTACACATCTTCAAGAGGACATCCGAACGTCCCTGTACAATGGCCTCGGCTGGGATGCCTCGGCCTGCATCTCGGTGCGTTCTGCAATAAACTGCTAAAATGGCAAAGGAGCTGACGTCTTGAATCAATAGCTGCTAGTCTTTGCCCTTGGAACGATCGACTGCGATCACGATGACTCGGTGACAACGTCAATGATGTCGCGAAACTCGAAGCAATTCCAACAAGCAGAATCCTTTTTTGTCGCAGCCCAGCGGCGAATGGGACAGCTACTATGCCGCAGCGGGCCAGTAGAGGCGCAGATATTCTTCCTCTCGGGCGTGTATCTAATGACGACAATGAGACCATTCGAGGCATGGAGAATGTTTCTTCAGGCTCTGGCCTGTTGCCAAGGATTCGTGACTTCGTCTGGTGTCGCGCAGGACAAGGCATCTGAACTACACGACAGTATCTACTGGACTGCCTTTAAGTCAGAGCTGTAAGTCAAGTTTTCTGTTGGAGGCTCAATCAGTTGACTTATACTGTCATAGAGAACTACGACTGGAGATGAGCATAACCGAAAACAGCGCGTGGAACTTGCGCTACCCTCAATTCTTCCCATCACCACCAAGAGGTCTCCAATCAGAAGGAGAGGCAGGCTGGTACTTTTACTTGGCAGAGATTGCGCTGCGCCGTCTTAGCAATCGCATCTTGGCCCATTCGACAAACGTAGCCTCGAGGGAGGCCAGTCTTGCCGAAAAGGTGTCAAGCATCGTCGAGTTTGAACAGCAAGCGCAGAGTTGGTAAGTTTCTTAACCCCTTTCCTAATTTTTGCTGCTAACAAATCGGTCCAGGGTCGACTCGTTACCCGCGAGCTTGAAGTTTGACCAACCGATCGATCACGATACCCAAAGCGCACGTTTACGCTTCATTCTAAGCGGCCATCTTATCGATTGCTACGAGATGATATACTGGCCACTGGTAGTCGACGCAGTCCATGGAAGGTTACATGAAGATGCCGAAGCCACCAGGCTAGCTCGCAAGGGGCTGGAAGTAAATGTCCAGCGCATCAAGGACAATGAACCAGGTTTCCGTCGTCGTCATCACGGGACTTGGCTCATGCTGCGTTCCTGCACGCGAAGTGCCTTTGTTTTAGTAGCTGCCGGTCGAGCAGGGATTCATAGTCTGCTGCCTCTTGGATGGAAGGCTTCAATCCACAAGGTGATGGATCTTTTGCGATTCTGGAAGGATGAAGCAAGGGATGCCAAGATCCGCCTTGAGCTTCTTGAAGCCTTCATGTCACCTATCTTGTAATTTTACATAGTGAATCATATTCATGAGGGAAAAAGGTATTTTTAGCTGCTCCTTGGAGGGACCATCATTACCATGGACTGTTGTTTTCCTGTTGAGTAACGAGGCTGGAGTCTGGCAATTGTCTACTTTTCACCACTGTAAATTGTTCAACCCAGAAGAGCCACAGCAGGCCAATATTAGGTTATGGTACAGCATATGGTCAACTTTCATACTCAACTATACATTACTTTCGGAGACCCTCGGAGCCACTATTGTCTACGTCCATTCTATACTGAAGCAAAGCTAATATCCACGCGATTGATACGATATTCAATGATGGGAATGTCAGCCCAGGACCCCTCCAAGCAGACCCCGCACCAGGTGCTAATTTATAAATACAGGCGAGTCCCCCGCCAAAGCCCAGAGCTATCCTCGCCAACAATCCTTCACGATAAACAATATGGATAAACCACCCATCGACTCAAAATGGATATGGCACCCAGAATGGGTCGACAGCGCAAAAGACTCAGCTGGAGGCTTTGTTCATTTTCGCAAAGAACTCACGCTTGACCGCGTCCCTACCGAGCCCGTCACTGTCCAGATCACAGCGGACACAAAGTATCAACTCTACATCAACGGCCGTCTCGCCATCTTCGGTCCTGTCAAGGGGGACGAGCACATGTGGTTCTACGATGAGCTTGACATTGGCCCATACCTAAAATCGGGCCTCAATATCCTCTCCGTTCAGGTTCTCCGCCTGTACCACGGTACTCCCTACGGGACAAGCTTTCCCAGGATGCCATTTCCTGGGCTGTTAGTGCGAAGAGCAGGCGATGCAGGCTCTGATGAAGTTCAACTCGACACGGATGACACATGGCTCGTCGCCATTGATGCTTCTCGAAAACTTCGCATCGACCAGAAGGAAGACGATTTTCTACACGTTTACGAAGATGCTGCGAATATTCCTAGGCATGATCTCGATTGGGTAGCCGCCCAGGTTCTTGATCTTCCCAAGTCTCATGGTATCGGTCCTCCTTGGATGCTGCATCCCCGCATGATTCCCTTGCCGAGGATCACTCCCATGAGTTTCAAAAAGGTGCACAACCTACGAAGTTCGCTATCCCAGCAAGAATGGGAAGAGCTGCTCTTGAATCCTCAGGGTGGCGCTCCACCTCTCCGCCTACCAGCTGGCACGACACATCATATTGAGCTCGAGGCGGATCATCATCTGACGGCATACATCGAGTTCTGCTTTAAGCGTCCTACACCATGCGGCAGTGAGCTTCGAATCACGTATTCCGAGTGCTATGAGGATGAACCGGAGATGGTCCCCTACATCCGCCGCAAAGGCAATCGCCTTGATACGGCCAAGAAGCTCTTCGGACCACAGGATCGGTACGTCTTTGCTGGTGAGCAAGGCTTCAAGTCAGCTCAGAGCCTTCAGCATACCACGAGCCCGGAGACTGAAGAGATTTTCCGACCGTTTCACTTTCGAACTTTCCGTATCCTGGCCCTGGATATACGAGTCAGCCCTGAAAGTGACCTTGTCATGACTGGAGTGCACATCAACAGAACACATTATCCACTGGATGTCACTGGAGAGGTCGAAGTCCCTGGCACAGCGTATGAGCAGCT
This sequence comes from Fusarium liriodendri, assembly GCA_023509735.1. Classification (NCBI taxonomy): domain Eukaryota; kingdom Fungi; phylum Ascomycota; class Sordariomycetes; order Hypocreales; family Nectriaceae; genus Fusarium; species Fusarium liriodendri. The sequence continues at coordinate 28,626 of JALLKD010000139.1, read as the reverse complement.
TTGGTCCACCAGCGTCCGCACCCTCACCAACTGCATGCACGACTGCTACGAGGATTGCCCCTTTTACGAGCAGCTGCAGTATGCAATGGACGTACGAAGCTCGTGTCTCTTTACGTACTACGCATCTGGAGACGACTGCATGGCTCGTCAGGCCATTCTTCAGCTACACAGCTCGTACCGCGCTCATCTGGGATTACTGGCAAGCCGCAGCCCGGCCTCGCAGCTCCAAATAATTCCACACTTCTCACTTTTCTGGATTCTCACGCTTGTCGATCACTTTGAACACTTTGGGGACATTGGCTTCACCCGCAAGCTGATCCCTGTTTGTGATGGAGTCCTCGAATCTTTTGCGGGGCGTGTCGATCCTGAGCTGGGCCTCGTATCATCAGAGACTCCATTCTGGGACTTTGTGGACTGGACTCCTGAGTGGAAGCCAATGGGTTTTCCCCAAGAAGCCGCACAAACAGGATACCAGACGTTTACAAGCTCGCTCTACGCCCATACCATGCAGAGGCTAGTACCCGTAGTCAAGGCCCTCGGAAGACAAGGCCTTGCTGGGGAACTCGAAGCTCGAGCGGATGCCATCGTCAGAGCCCTCAAGCAACACTGTCGGCTCGGCGAAGTATTCACCGATGGGCTCGCTTCTTCGGCTGATGTCACCCGAGACTTTAGTCAACACAACCAGATATGGGCCGTTTTGTGCGGAGCCGCGACAGGAGACTATGCATGCAAGTTGCTAAGGGAGTCTCTGCCAATGGCACAGCCTAAGTCCTCTTCCACAGAGGACTCCCAGGGCCCGGTACCTGCCACCGAGTTTACCAAACCATCACAGGCCATGTCGTTCTACCTTCTACGTGCTCTCTCAGCGGCAGGTTCCACGTTGTACGACGATGTCTTTCACGACATGTGGCAACCATGGCTAGATCAGCTATCCCTCAACTTGACCACATGGTGCGAAGATGAGGTGACGCTACGATCCGACTGTCACGCATGGAGCTGTGTACCTCTGTACGAACTCATGGCTGAAGTTGCAGGCATCCGACCAGCCGAGCCAGGCTGGAGCTCGGTGTCGTTTCGGCCGAGGACGGGGCTCTTCCCCTCATTCAAAGCCGTAGTCCCGCTTGGTGGCAAGTTGGCGCCCGGGACGGCGCACGTTGTTTGGAGACGGTCCGAGGGGTGGGACAAGGCGTCGGTGTCGTTGCGTCTTGAGACGGGGGTTGCCGTCGATGGTGTTCCTATTCATGTGACGTATCCGGATGGACGTCAGGAGACCAAGTTTGGATTGGAACTTTACTTTACCCTGTAAACTGTTCAAAATAGTGTCATGGTCAAGTGGTAGTAAGCAGTGTATCTCCTTGCTTGCGCGAGGGCTACCAGAGCGTATTAACCTCCATTATTAAAGCACTATGTAAGCTTCTATAGAATTTATATGATAATTTGTTAATTTTTTATCTATATTCTAGTGAGCCTAAGAAGAGTCTGATCATAATTGGTCGTCCCCGCGCAAGCAAGGAGATACGATCAAGTCAGCCAAGTGCATCTCCTCCGTGGATCCAAGGACTCGGGTATGGTAGTGAGACAATTAGAACCTTGAGCTACTGGTACTACGGTTACTAAGGACTCGCCCGCATCTCTGTGCACCATGGTACTACACTGGGCCGTGAAAGCTGGGGTAAATGTTCAAGCCCGAAATTAAGCTTCCCCAAACTACCGATCAACCACCTCGACCCTAATGACCAGGATCGAATTGCACAGCTCTCAGGCACTGAATTCCATAGACTAAAGAGTCTAAGCAAAAAAACGAGAGGCAAGTCCGGAGAAGACCGAGCGAGTCATGAAGGATGGCACGGTTCTCCCTAGAAGCCGAGGCTCCGTCTTTCCGCGTATCCAACAATTAGTCTACCCGGCTTTCCGCACCGAGTCCATCTACCATACCCGGCTTTCCGCGGGGTGGGCTAGACTCCAATGCTAGCAACAAAGTTAGCTCTGTAAGCAAAACGCACCATCACCTCCAACCTCGTTGCTTCTCCACGAACTCCCACAAACCCCAGACCCCAAACCCCAGACTTTTGATCACCTTACCAAAGAGTGGTCTTACCTCCGATCGTGACAAGCGGCTTTTTTCTTCTTGCAGGGGTAGACTATTCCTTTTCTGGCGAGTGGTTCGTTCTGGATCCCGGGTCTGGGATTTGAGGGTGGTCTCGTGAGTGTTGGTTCAATTTTTCAAGGCAACTTGCGAAAGAATAAAAGAAACAACGACTCCTCTTGCTTCAGAAGTCTCATCATTTCTTTACAGTCACATCTAAAGCTATCTACAACTTTGTTGGATCAACTTGTCTCCCACATACCGCCACCACCACCATCACCAACATGTCGGCTCCCGTGCTAGAAGTCCGGACATTGATGCCGGAGAGCAGTGTCGACACGAGCAAATGGTGGAAATCTCGTAATCTACGTACTCTCAACTTGTTGTTGATTGTCCCAATGCTCTCCATCTTTACCCAAGGGTGAGTGTCTTATCCCAACCTGTTCATCCCCCGAACCCCCCAATTGCAACCACAACTAACCTCTCGCTTTTAAAAACAATTAAGCTTCGATGGTTCTATGATGAATGGCTTGCAATCAGTGGAGAATTGGCGTGATTACTTTGGTGAACCGAAGGGATCGACATTGGGGTTGTTCAACGCCGCATACCCCATGGGTGGGCTTTGTGCCATCCCCTTCCTATCCTTCGTCAGCGATACCTTGGGAAGACGATCTGCTATGGGCCTCGGAGCTACTGTTTGTACCATTGGTGCTACACTTCAGGCAGCTGCTCAGAACCTCCCCATGTTTGTCGTGTCCAGGGGCATCTTGGGTTTCGGCGCAGTCTTCATCGGCGCGTCGGGCGCTCCTTTGATCACTGAGCTGGCACACCCTGCGCACAGAGCTACTGCAACTGCTCTTTTCAACACATCTTACTCTCTCGGTTCTATTGTCGCCGCTTGGGTGACATTTGGTACCTTTCGAATCGCCTCGACCGCCTCCTGGCGTATCCCTTCCGCAATCCAGGGCTTGCCTTCAGTCATTCAGCTTCTCGGCCTGTGGTTCGTTCCTGAAAGCCCACGTTGGCTCATCTCTAAGGACAGAAATGACGAAGCCCTGAACATCCTCGCGAAGTACCATGCCGAAGGGAACAAGGAAGATGCCCTTGTGCAATTCGAGTACAGCGAGATTACGAACGCACTCGCCTACGAGAGGAGCATTGATCGCCACAACTGGATCCAGAACTACCTCGAATTGATCCGTACAAAGGGCAACCAGAAACGTCTCTTTATCCTTCTTTGGTGCGCCTGTATCAGCCAGATGTCTGGCAATGCATTCATCTCATACTACCTTGCACCGGTTCTGACGTCCGTTGGTCTTACAACCAGTCTCGAACAGACTCTTATCAACGCGACACAACAGGTTCTTTCGTGGTTCTCGGCTCTCTACTTTGCAACCCTTCCTCAGAAGCTCGGTCGACGCACACTGTTCCTCTCCTCCCTCGCAGCCATCTTTGTTTGCCTTGTTAGCATCACCGCTGGCAGCGCCGTCTTTGCCAACAACCCGAACAATAAGGTAGCTGGTGGAGCGGTTGTTGCATTCCTCTATCTGTTCTCACCCTCGTATAACCTTGGTCTTAACGGAAACTTGGGCCTATACATCACCGAGATCCTTCCATTCAACCTCCGAATGAGAGGCCAAGCACTCTACCAACTGTTCGCCACGTGCTTCACGCTCCTCTCGACGTACGCCATCCCTATCGGACTGGACAATATCGCTTGGAAGTTGTACACTGTTTTCATTCCATGGGTTCTGATTGAGTGGCTCGTTGTTTACTTCGTCTACCCCGAGACCAAGGGCCCTTCGTTGGAGGAAATTGCTATTCTTTTCGATGGAGCTGATGCCAACGCGTCGACCCTTAGCAAGGCGGTGGACATTGAGCGCGCCGAGGTTGAGCATAAGAACTAGGGGATTGCAGATGTTCAACAGCTGGAGTATGTTCACTTTCTTGGAAGGCCGGGGTCAGTTTGGTGTGATACACTTCAGGCTGGTCCATCCAGATGAGCGCCATGTTTTCTCTGCATTGGACAGGCCAAACATGAAGTGGTGGTTGAATGGTTTATGTAGTGTCAATAGCAGGTACCTCAATGTATTTATGGAAAAAATTCCACCGACTTCTTATGACCCAAGAGTCCCTAATTAATGCAACTACCTCTATTGCTCTTCAGCCTTAGGTTCACGACGCCTACCTACTCGTGTGACGGGGTTTTGAGGCAGCCTGTCCGCACTGTATCACTAAGCTAGCTAGTTGAAGGGAGCATGGTGCTAAGGAATAACATCTGTTAAATGCGCAAGGCTGTTCCAATGATGATATAGCTCTATTAAGGACTAATTAAAATATTATAATTCTATTCTAATTCTATTCTAATTTTATTATAATTTAGAGATATTTTTAGAAGATATTATGTTGACTTTCTATTGCCCGACAGTGTGAAGCAAGTCATGTGATACCCCTGTCTTGACCCCCCCCTTCACCTGGGTAGGTATTTACGCCGTATCTCTACTAGATCCTTGGCCATACTGCCTCAGTTTCCTTGCCTTGTCACCCCTGCGCTTCGACTTGAGAATAATAACTTATATCTTATTACTAATACTATTCTTTAAAATGTAATATGCAAGTAGTCTATAAACCTCTCCATGCTTTTCTATAACCAGGTCCTTTAGCAAGTCAAGCTGAACTTCAACTTGCGGTTCGAGTCAGCAATACCAAAGTGCTTCTCAACCTCGGGGCTCGCCTTGGGCGAATCGAAAGCCGTGAACCAGAAGGCGCTGGCGCTGGTCTGCTTCCAGAGCCAGCAACCAACGTTGTTGTAGTAGGTCTGCAGAGCAGAGGTGGTGGCAGCGGCACCCTTGTAGTTGGCACCAGCAGTGGGCCAGCCAGTCTCACCCACCCAGATCTCGATCTTGGGATGGACCTGGTTGACGCGGCGCTTGACGTCCCAGTACGAGTTCTGGAAGGTCTTGAGGCGGAGGGCGTCCTTGATGTTGACTCCCTGCCAGTAGGGGAATCCGTTGGTAATCGCGATATCGCAAGCTTTGGTGACAACGTCATTGGCGCCGTCGACCCAAGCAGTCCAGGTATCAGTGTGGCCAACCTATGAGTTGAGTCAGATGAGAATACTAATATGATGCATGATGTGACATACCCTCAGGTTCTTGTTGTACTGCCTGACCATGCCACGGACGTCGTAGATCTGCTGGGCCAGCTTCTGAGGGGTAATGTCCTTGCGGTAGAGATCCTCAGAGCCGACACTGATGGCAGCAATCCAGTCAGTGCCGTGAGCCTTGATGGCGCTGAGAAGAGCAGCCTTCTCTCGTCCAAAGTGGGCATCGTCAGTGGCCCAGACGCCGACAAGGATCTTGATGCCAGTAGCCTTGGCAGCGGGAACAGCCTTGCCAAGAGCTGTGACGCGACTGCGTTAGTGATGGGAAAAAAAGGGGGGGGATAAGAAGAAACTCCTTACTGTTGCAATCACTACAGGCGTAAAGTCGAACAGCGTTGAAACCCTTGTTCCATCCCTTAATGGTCTGGAAATCCTTCTTCCAATCCGCAGTGTACTTGCAGGCACCATCAGGTCGGTTGGCTCCAAGACTGAATCCCTTGTAGGTGAGTGCCGAGGCCTGCGCGGTGAGCAGCAGCAGGCCCGCCGCGATTTTACCCAAAGACCCAAAAAGCTTCATGTTGTTGGTTCGTCCGTCTCGAATTTGTCGATTTGAGATGGTGGAGATGCCAAGATGGGAAGAGTTTTGGAGGATGCAGTTTTTTTATAGAACTGGGAAATTACGAGGCCCCCTTTTTCTCGCATGCCTGTTTGGTTCTAGAACGTATCCGCATGAGCCCGTGACACTAACGAAAAAACCACCCCACTGAGGTATCTATTAATAGAGAGGCGATCATCGCAATTGTTCGTATTGGATTTTGGTTTGGAGAAACATTCCTTTGCTGCATGTCAAGAGCTGAACAAGGCCAATTGTGTTAGAGGGTATGACCTCATATCTTTGGGTTGAGCTTATGCCGAATTAACTTTTGTTGATGGACTTGACGGCTGTCCAACATTTCTTTCGTTAGTGCCTATTAGTGTTCTTATGGACCATGGGCAGATCGGTACCTGGGACACGCGAGATGGAAATTTTCAAGGCTGACGCGTTCTACGAGTAAAAGTTGCCCTGGTTTCTTCCAACATCGCAGAGAAGGGAATCACTCTGCCCTGCGACTCGCTTCATGTAATTGCAGAACGTTATCGATTTACTCACGTTCCCTTCTCAGGTATCAATGACCAATGACGTCGATGCAAGCGACGATGCCGAGTCCGACCCAGAGGGCAGTGCTGCGCTGGACTGTGACGTCAAGCGGTTGACAATCACGACGAGGCGATCGAGATCCAGCTTGAGTAAATCATTGAGAGCTGATTGCTTGAATGTTGACGTCAAAAAACACTCTACAAGAAACGAGTCCGCGAAACTCGTCACCTGCACCTGTGTGCATAAACGTGCATAAACGAGAAAACATCATCAATCAGACTTCCATCCAATGTCGCGGAGTGCTTGCCATGTGCCCACGTGGATGAGAACGGCCGACGGATAAAGACTTTGGCCGAGATAATCGCTGCCGTGCTCCGTAGGCTGCAGAGACACATCTGAATTGAGCTAGGCATAAAATCTCAATAAAATGTCACGCATGCCAAATCTGCAAGCAAGATTACCCCAGTTTCAGATCACGACGGCCTCCCTTTCTCCGGGACCGGCAAAGCAATCCGGAATCCGCTCCCGCGTCCGCCGCGGTAAGAGTGGGACTAATTTCGATCAAGATAACGGAGTGCTACCCTAGACTCCGGTAGGAGTGCAAAGGGACAGATCATGACGGGTCAGGCAGACATAAATATGAGTAAAAAAACTTCTTACAATTACGCAGCAAGGAAACAAAGAAGCTTGACAAGCTTGAACGTGTACTTGAAATGATTTGGTAGAGTGCTGAGGTCTACATTTGTGAGGCAAACCCTGCGCAGCTTTCTTTCCGAACATCCCGGCATAACAGACGGAACTTAACGGGAGCTTTAAAATTATCGAACACAAAAAGAAAGAACAGTCTCAGTCATTCGCTCTTGGATGTATTAAATTCATTGAGACACGATCTCCTGATAAACCTCTTCTGCGCCAACTACCCGAGGGAGAGAGTGCAATGGGATGAAAAGACATGAGACACGAGACACGTGACCGCGCATCGCAGCTTTTCCGTCTTTGAACGGCCTAACCTCGGTTCAGCGATGCAACATTCCACATCGCGTAGTCCCCCCATCAACCCGCATTAGCGCGCGTTAAATAAACAGAACGCGTTGCACAGTTTCAATAACTCAATTCAATGTTTAAATGACTTGCTTTTCTACAAGTGATGGAAATGAATTGTTTCAATTGACGAATGAGAGACCCCTATTACGGGTCAATAATTGACCAATCGGGTCACAGCGGACAAGTTAATCCGATGTTCCTGACCTATCAAATTGAGCTTCTGCCCCACCGCCCGTGATCACCCGGACGCGGTCACTTGTTCTCATTTCCGGGCCCTCAACCTCGAGAAGCGAATCTTCAAGGGCGTAAACACGAACTGAGCCCCTTGACCGCTCAAACACGGCACTCCGCGTCTCTCTCCTTGGTTACCGGGGAGAGACTCCATCCAAAGTCTCTAGACTATCAACACACGTCGGGGCCAAGGAAATGGCTCAGCGAGGCGGTGAAGGTGTCGCGACGGCCGATCCGGTTGCCCGTGACGTGTCGGATTGGGAGATTTTCTCAGACGATTCTTCTGATAGCGATACTTCTGAAAACACTGTTGATTGCCTTTCACCTACCGTCCCGGCCGCACAGGCCGGCCGACCTGCGACCGCGGGTGCAGACCCCCTTGATCCTGGCCGCACAGGAGAAGTACGTCCTGGCAGCGACGAACGTCGGCCCACCTGGTGGCGACGCTTCACAAAAGAGCACATTGGGCAAAAACCAGAGCCAAAACCAGATGAGGTAAAGCCTCGTAAATGGAGGCCTACCCGTCATGAGCCCAGGGAGGAGACGAGGGAAGAGCGAGATGCACGAAGGGCCGAGCGGCGCCGACGTGAGCACCATGATGATCCCAGGCGTTCAGATAGGGAAGATCGCCAAAGCCGACACAAGCGACATCGACGACGTGAAGGGGATGATGAAGATCGAGAAGCTAGACGGGCAGCACGACGACTTGCTCGACGGCTTGAGGAAGAGGAACGACAAGCAGAGGAAGAACGCAGAGCTCGGAGAGAACGTCGGAGTATGCAAAAAGACCGAAAAACGAGGCACCGCGACTCTGACAACTCAGACAAAGACAAAGAACGACGCCGTACCCGAGGGGAAAGTGAGAGACGGCATCGAGGGGAAGGTGAGAGACGTGAGGGAGAGAGGAGGGAGAGGCGGGAGAGGCGGGACAGTGATGTACGGCACCGAGGGGAGAGTGAGAGACGACATCACAGGAGCAGCAGAGAGCCCTCACGAGCTTCACGAAGGCATTCCCGTGTGTACTCTGAGGATGAGAGAAGACTAGCAGAGGAGCGAGAGGCTCGGAGAGCATCACGGAGGTCTTCTCGTGTGTATCTCTCTGAAGACGAAAGAAGGCATGCAGAGGAGCGGGAGGCAAGGAGAGCATCACGTCGGAGTCTACACAAGGAGCGAAGGGGTACTCCCGCTCCTGCAAAAGATTCTGTTCCTCCTCCAAAGAGCCCTGCTCCGGTCAAGAGCCCCTTTCCCAGAAAGAGTCCTCCAATCCCTTCAAAGAGTCCTCCTATTCCTGTCAAGAGTCCCGTCCCCCCAAAGACTCCCGTTCCGTTGAAGAGTCCCGCCCCGGTGAAGAGTCCCCCTCCGGTAAAGATTCCCCCGCCGGTAAAGAGTCCTGCTCCTGTGAAGAGTCCTGTTGCCGTAAAGAACAGTGATTCGAAGCGTGCAGACAAGGACAAGCGTGCAGACAAGGAGAATCGCCACAGCGCACATCAAATTCAACTAGAAGAGGAGGCTAAGAAGCTGAAAGAGGAGAAGAAGCAACGAGAGAAAGAGGCTGCACGAGCGGCACAGAAGGCTCAGCAGGCCAAGGAAGAGAAGAAGAAACCAAACAAGCTGATGGAAGCCCTGCGAGGCGCACGAAAGACTCCTAAACCAGCCGAGAAGCAGGATAAGAAGGAGGAACGCGGCCGTTCACGCAAGGAGAAAGACAACGCTACTGCAACCGCCAACCAGCCAGACGCAGCTCCCCCTACTCACACCCTCCCACCAATGCTGAGACAGCAGAGACTAGCACCAACCCTCGGAACGCATAGACTTGCACCGACACTCGGCCAGAGACTGCCTCCTACGCCAGAGAATGAAGACAGAATGCCGCCAACAGACGAAGGTGGTGTCGACTAGAACAGTAACAAATGGACTGTCTTGACTTTTTTGAGATTTTTGCTATGGAGTTGGGGAGTTGGGAGACAAACAGAACCAATATGCCGGAACATAATCGCACTGTTTAGTATTTTAGTCGACTTGACCTAGCTCGATGGGCCTTGATGGCCTGACACATCACATCTCCACTATACCAGCACGTTAATATACTCGTCACTCATGACTATACCAAATTTGGCTGCCTACTGAGGCCACTGACAAAAGCGGTGTGAACCGGAAGATGATAGTGATGTATCTTGATCTTGTTGTCAGTGTGATATTGAGTAGGTATATAACTTTATACCTCTAGAGTTAACTACTTGAAATACTCTTGAACTTATTCACCACCACGCTCACATCCACTCCATCCCTTCGAGTGTTATTTGCCATCCACTTCCCTTCTTCATGAAGCGCCTGAGTAATAGCTTTCCGTGTCGAACTGTGCACCGCCGTCCGCAAGCTCTTGGTGATGCCGGCACTGGGATAAGCCAACACCCCAAACATGCCAGCGCCGCTCTTGGTCACCAGATTCATGGCGCCCTTCCCAATACCCTTGACAGCTCCCAAGGCGCCCTCTTTCTTGGCGCCTCTGTATGGCTCCATGACGACGTCACTGATGCCATCAATAAAACCCCAGGCAAGTGTTTTACCTCCCACGACCATTCCACTCTTGGCATCTGTCACAGGACCGTGGTCACGAACATCGCTGCCGTAGAGGTGTGGTACGGTCCTCATACCTTCAGTGAGAGCCATGGGAATGTCCACCACCATGCCTTTTAGAGCAGTGGATCCGACTCTTCCAAAGCTCTTGGCTGATGCCCCTGCCATTCTACCAGCTAGCGAGCCTGAGTGTTCAGTATTTACTTGAGATGAGGGCTGTTCTGATGGGCCAGCTTTCTCATCTTCAATGGATGGAACTCCAGACCCAGGCCTTGAAGAGCGTCGCTTGTGCTCGTTTTGGTACTCTTCAACTGGTTTGGTGACGATGCCTGCGATTGAACCAGCCATGCCAGTTGCTGTCCCCATGACCGCTGAGGCACCCCCAGAGATGGGATCCCATCTTGTGGTTTGGATCAAGATGGGGTTGGTTTGATAGCTGTGACGACTAAGTCAGCATGATGAATCACTAAGCGATCAAGAGCCAGATACTTACAGTTTCAAGTGCTTGGAATCGATCAACTTGTTCGACAGGAGAATATCCGCCGCGACATTGGAAAGCTTGATGGAGTGTTTCACAGTGCTATACAGCCACACAGCCGGCTCACTTGGAACCAGGTCGCACGGAATAGTCTCTAGAGGCAAGTGTCTGTGAAATGACTGCACAGCAGTACGCACGCCCATCTCGGACGCCATCTTGAAGGCGATGGATGCGGCTGCAGCTGAAGCCTCCGGCGAGAGACAGTACGTAATGGCTTCAGAAAGATTTTCCACTGTTAGTTCTGTATGTGGTATCGGATTGGGGCCCGCTCCTGCGTTGGCAACCATCTGGCCCCAGAAAGGTTGGCTGTGAGTGATAAATTAGCTTTGTTTGCCGCGGCTGATATGACTGCTACTAAATAGCAACTCACTCTCCGAAAAAGGGAACAATGGTGGTGGGCTTTCCGTTCCTCAGTCCACAGGCCGTTGTTCCCGCACCTCCATGGTGAACTACCGCGGCAACGTGCTGGAAGAGCCACTCGTGGGGGCAATCTCCTATCCAGTAAATGTTCTCACTCTCTGAGCCCCCGAGATTAGACCAGCCCTTTGAGATAATGGCGCGGGCATTGGAAACGCGGACGGCCTCGAGTATGACGTTGATCATTTCTTCTGGGTTGTCTAGCACGATGCTTCCGAAACCGATGTAGACTGGTGGCGGCCCGGCCGCAAGGAATCGGACAAGATCATCTGGTGGAGAGTATTGAGGAGCATCGCGAAAGAAGAATCCACAAACGTCTGCATGCCGGTTATCAGTGCTATTCAAGGACATGGGATGTTGCTTGGGGTTGTCATACCGATATGTGAAGCCCAATCAGAGGGCTTCGGCACAAGTGCTGGCGACCAACAGTATGTGAAGGGTATTTTCAACGTCTGTGCAAGCATGGGAGCATCAAACATGTCCACTTCCTCCAGGTCTATTGACTTTCGCCACTTGTTGATAAGATCACCCAGTCTTGTGGTCAAAAGTGTCAGCACATGCTTCATTAGAAGAAAAGGAGCGGGCTTACCCTTGCCAGGTTAACCATTCCACCACACTGTAGGAGATGTAATTTTCAAGTCGAGGATCGCCGCCGGCGTTCTTCAGATTGGCGAGAGGATGTGGAAAAGCCCTGGTACTACTCCAAGGCATCGTGAACATCAAATGAACTGGTATGCCGAGAGCCTGCGCACAGTGAATATGCGCAAAGCTCGGGGGATTAGCGATTATGGCATTAGCCACAAAAGGCTGACCAGTTGAGGGATCAGGCCTCAAGCAGGATTGCCAAAACTTCTCGAGCATTTCTTGGACCATGATGCGCTTCTTCTGGATTTCGCCAGCCTTGAGACTCCTCATGCTAGGAATAAGGCCTGGGTTCTTGACCATATAGGCCATCAACTCAGCTGGGTCGCCGCCAATGGGGTAAAACTCAAGGCCTGAGTCTCGTACGAAGTTGGCGAATGTGTCATGGGTTGCTAACCGGACGCGGTGACCATGTCTTTGAAGTTCGTTGCCGAGAGCGATGAAGGGCTGCACATCTCCTCGACTCCCTACAACTTGAATGACAATATTTAACTTCGTAGCCCATTTTTGAATCTTTGACTGCACTTCAGAGTACTCTGGTAGTGACGTCTCTGGTTCATCATGCTTTTCAGAGGGCACGTGATAGAGGCGGGTGAGTCTGCGAACTAGCTTTGAATCGAAATCGACGTCGACTCGGGCATCGTCTTCGAGGCCAGTGAGTTGAGAACCAGACAGAAAGGTAGGAGAGGGAGCAAACCTCGAGTTTTGACGTCGCTGCTGTCCAAGTTGCTGAATGTGAAAGACGAGGCTGGTGATATAGGTTCGCTGGGCATTTCTGCGGTGTTTGCTAGATCACCTGTGCCGACTGCTTTCCTTGGGATAGAATAAGGTGGCGCCGGGCTGAGATGTGGAGTATCATCACCAGCGAGCTCATATCGGATAGTGTCTCGTTTCTTGTCGGCCATTGTTGTCGATATTAGTTACTGTATGTGAAGTTGATGCGATGGAGGGGATATTAAAGAGGGAGAGCAAGCAAGAGCCCTGACCCTGGTCTGGTAGAAGCCGAGTACGTACATGTACGTGCTGAGTGGCGGAGTCAACAATAGCTGTAAATTGACCAACTCGTACCTGGTCTCGTACCTCGTTCATGAACTGACGCCACCAAGGGGCTTGGCTAGTACGGCCGAGAAATAGATGTGCCGAGGCAAACTAACCAGGGCTGAAAATTACCATTCATTACTCGTGCGACACAGTACTTGGGTTATTCATTACTGCCTACAACTGATCTTGGCCACGCCATCCACCGACCCCAGTATTCTCCCAGCAGCTCATCAGCCACATCTACCATGTTCCGCCCCCAGCCATCCATGAACCAGTAATCGTTTAAACCATGAAATAATACGCCGAGGTATGCAAAAATTAGCAAGGCGGGTGGCTGACGCTGCTGGAGCAGCTCAAAATACTCATCTGGACTAGAGTACAGCCAGATAAATGGCCCAGACCAGGACTGATTATATCCCCATTCCGCCAAAACTTGTGGACTCAATGACTTGAACTGCTTCACGTAGGCATTGCATTTACGGAGATGGTATAATGCGTTGTCGTAGACTTCTGCGTCATGGCTCTGAGCCCATACCTCCTGAATACTGCGAAAGTGACCGTCTTCTGCGAATGGCTTTTCGTTTGGATCCAGTTCACCCCAGTTACCGAGCCCGAGCAGTGGACTTAGAGGTCCAAGCTGCACTCGCTCATATACCGGCTTCAGGACGGCCCCGACACCGCGGATCATGGGGATCCACTCGGCTCCGAGGATCCGGGACTTGCGGCCGGCGGCAGGGCCGTCGTAGAGCGGTCCGAACATGCCAAAGACGTGGAGAATATTCATCGACGTGCATACGAATAAAGCATCGCTGTTGTCGTTGGTTATATGAACTATGTTCTCCTGAAACCCTTGCAAGGCCATGTTGTGATGGTGGGCAGCGATCAACAGTAGGCGTTCTCGCTCGGCACATTGCCTATATGCGAGATGCAAGGCTGCAAGACCAAGGAGGCCGTGCATAACAAAGGCATGCCTGAATGCAATCTGGGGGAAGATCTTTTGCCAATACTCGTCTCCACCGGAAGACTTGACAATGTCCAGGCTTGTTGACAGGGTGTAATGGTGTAACAAGGCTAGGTCATCGAGGACAAAGGTCGGTGACGAGGGAAAGGGTGTCTGATCCCTCTCAGCGAGGCGGGGTACCGAAAGAGAAGATGTCAATGATGCCTCGCTATCCAAAGATCGGGCAGTAGGGTGGTCGGTAGCCGATGTGGGACAGGGGGTGGCTTGCTGTGCAGACGGGTAGACGCATGGATGGCTGTGTCGTACGCAAGCCGCGCAGGCAGGTCTCTCTTCACCACACTGAAGCATGAATTAGACGGTGTAACTAATCGAAGTAAGATGTGGCAAAGCGACACGCACCTTGATTCGTCGCCTCCGACACTCAAAGCATCCTGTTCTCGACTTTCTGTGTGGTCTTCGCTTGCCTGTCGGCTGCTGCTGCGTCTCTTCCATCGCCAATGAGGCCAATCTTCAAACAAAGAGGGTGAGAACGATGGAAAAGAACGAAAAGCTGAGCGGGAACCGAGTCTACAAGAGGGAACGAAATAAGAGAAACGAGCGAGACAACAAGAACGAAATACGAGGGGAACGAGGAACGAGACCCTCAACAGACCAATCGTTGTCTAGAATCAACAGTTATGTAATGTGATGAGTGGGTAGGACCGAGCTAAGTCTGCATTGTGGCTTGATTAGCTCGATCAATCCTCGGTCATCATGCGGCATCCCGGTCCCTTGCAGTCCCCGTCCCCTGCATATCATGGATCCCTGTGGATTTGGAATGTGTGTCACGGAGGAGACGAGACACCAGCAGAAAAGCTTGTTATACCCTAAAGGCAGTCTATTTTGGACTTTATTAGGATAATCCTTAACTTGTCGCATTGTGCATAAGTTTCCTTGAAACATGACGATAGGGATGACATGGGAAACCATGAGTCTCTATGGGGACAGGCACTGATTGCTTAACCTATTGATATCTTGTACATGGCTGATGACTATTCTATTTAGGTGTTGAATTCGGATTGTGCCTAGGGTTTGACTGGACTATTGACCTCTGAGCCCGGTATTTCGGGCAAGCTGTAGTTTTCGAGTCTGTAGACGTGAACAAATAACGGCATTGAAATCTGACTTGAAACCCCGTAGTGTGAAAAGTCTATCCTTTTATGTAGAATATACACAGAAGGGGGTTGCATCGCGAAAATGGCATGATCTCGGATGCGAATTGTTGATACCATGTTCTATTACGGCCTGGAGCTCCTCGACACCCACGATTCATCATAAAACTATCCTTATACTCTATCTCTATTCCCAGACTCCTGATATTGACACTGGATATTCTACAAGACCATGCTTGCAACTCCAAACTTGAATCCGCCTCACGCCTCCTCAGTCAATCGATGATGACCACCCTCAACCGAACCCATCTTGTAGCCATATGAATTGCCCATATTGCCGAGAATAGCCGTGATCTCAGCTGGGTGAATTCAATTGAACAAGATCATGACAAGAAACATGAGGGCGGCGTCAAAGACGTATAGATATACCTCGTGCTTCAACAAGTACCCGTCAAAGCCCTGGAGATATTCGACAGCTCTGAAGACGGACCGAACCATGATCAACATGCTACCGGCATACAGCACCTTCATATGCTTCTTCCAAGGAACCACATGAGAACGGCCTGTCGGGGACTGTCGCATCGATCGGTCAAACGACACAGCGATGACGATGAAAACGCCAAAGCAGATGAGCTGGATAAAGAGGCCGACAATAATGACCTTGGCCCCATCCTGCAAGGCTGCTAGTGAGCCGGCGGCTTGATATCCTCCACCTGATCTCTATTAGCACGCTGCTCAATATCCCAGAAATAATGTAGACAACGGGAAATACTCACCACCAGCCTGAAGAATGAAGGACAGCACGTCTCCCGTGACGAAAATCTTGGTCATCCACTTCTTTTGGATTAAAACATGTCCCTCGCCCTCGGCCATGATGACAATCCTGCCAAGCTCCATGTAAATGCTCGCAGCGAACAGAGCAGGTGCCACTAGTAAGAGAGTCGCCTGGATAATGTATGGACTAAGAGTCCAGTTGGGACTCTCGTCGCCTGATTTGGCTCGACCTGCGTATCCGATAACTTCAACTACAAGAGGATATCGGTTAGTTTCCTTCAAATCTCCTAAAGAAGCACTAGTATCGCTTACGAATGCCTCCCATGGCTAGCGGAATCATGAACCAGCATCTTGCACGGAACAATTGCCAGAAGTGAAAGATCGAAGTGGCGAGAAACAGCAGGGCAAAGACGACACCACCGGCAACTGTGGGATCGTAGTGATAGAGCGAGAATGTGGCTCCTGCGTCGGCAGCTGCATCAGCTCTATTAAAAAGAGACATGATGGTTGATGTCGTCAAGGTGATGGTGGTTTAGGAATAAGGAACGGCAAAGGTAGTGGTGGGAAGGAAACCAACTGTGGTGAAGGTTTAGAGAATGAAAAGAGATTGGCCAATCAAAAGAGTAGAAAGCAACAAAAGAAGGTCTATAAGCTAATAAAGCCAAAGAAATAAGATAAAAAAGACGACCGGGGTGTTGAATGAGAGAATGAGATGGTGGTGAGAAATGCTAAACCATGGAAAGGACCACAGCAGCTATATACAATGCCATGCCCCCTTCAAAAACGCCTTGCGGACCGAACCACCTGAATCAGCCTCAATGTTTAATTATGGAATTGTTAGAGATTTCACTGTTCGTTACCGCGCGATTCAACGAAACTGGTCGGTGAGTCGTGCATACCTCGTTCTTCGTTTAGTCGTCGATAAGCCACTCGCAAACTCGGACGCTCCGACAGTGGTGGGACTCTCGTTCAGCTCGTATTTCGTTCTGGGTCCGAGGCTTCAGCATCAATCATCTCGCTTTGCCCGCGTGCGCCAAGAAAAAAGTCTTGGCCTGCCACGAGTTGGCTTGTTCTCTGGGCCTGTTGTGTTATTAAACACCAGTATTTAGTCTTTGCACTCGACGAATTTTCGCTTGGTAGTCCATTCTTTCGCATCCACGACCCCTTTTACTTCTTGAACTCGATCTTGGTTACCTTCGCCACACTTGATCTCCACCGTCTTATTCCCGCCCTTCGACACATCCACTGGTTCACGACATGGCAGACGGAACGGACCCAGGTGCTGCCTTTGACTTTAAACTCTATCGATACACTCCTTCACTTCCTGCAGCCATCGTCAGCGTTGCTGTCTTTGCTATTCTCACGGTTCTTCATACCTGGAGGCTACTCAGAGCCCGAGCCTTCTACTTCACTGCGTTCACAATTGGTGGAGTTTGTAAGTGAACTAATCCGGACATATTGATGGGAAATACTGACATTGTTTTCAAGTTCAAACCATCGGTTACTGCGGTCGAATATGGAGTCATTTTGATACCCTCTCGATTGGCGGGTTCGTCATCCAAGCCATCCTGATCCTCGTCGCTCCCGCCCTCTACGCCGCCTCGATTTATATGATTTTGGGCCGTTTGATTCGCACCCTTCGAGCTGAACATCTGTCATTGATCCCGGTCAACTGGGTTACACGGATCTTTGTCACTGGCGATGTCGTTGCCTTCTCGCTCCAAGCAGGAGGTGGAGGCATCCAATCTGCCGGGACCCTGGACCTTTACAAGATTGGTGAGAAAATCATCATCGCTGGTCTCTTCTGTCAAATTTGCATCTTTGGCTTCTTCATCGTTACGGCCATTCTTTTCCATCGTCGAATTGCACACACACCGACGCGCGTAGCAGAGAGAGGTGATATCCCTTGGAGGCGATATCTCTGGGTTCTCTACACTACCAGCCTTGTTATCATGATTCGAAGTGTTTTCCGCGTGATTGAGTACTTGCAGGGAAATAAGGGATATCTGATTACCCACGAGATCTTTCTCTACATCTTCGACACGGTTCTTATGGCTATTGTTATGGCGATTTTCTTGGTCTGGTATGTCGAGCAGCTCAGTCCCAAGGACAAGAGCAGTCGACGGAGCTCTGACGAGAGTGACAGCGATGTTGGCTTGGAGGCATTGGCCCCCAGCAGAAGATAAGCGAGTATGTCTTTGAGGTTGGGCAGTGGTGGATTTATTTGAAGCATCTGTTGTTCTTGGGAGGTTTGGGTTATACATAGAAGAGATGATTGCATGGGTGAAAGCGTTGAGAGCATTGTACATATTTACTGCACATAAAGAGTTAAGAAGGAGATCTTCACATGAGAATAAAACGACCCAATTGCCATTGATTGATCTCTGTTATCGCGAGTATGGGTCTGTAAAGAGTGAGCAAACATGACGGTCACGTCGCATCAAGGTAAATGATAGGTGTGAGAGCGATCTGATCATTTACACGTGTGTACAGCCTTCTGGGAGACAGGCTCTGCAATCTCAAGATGCACTCGGCCGACACGTTGACACGTAACGGCCCAGAGACAAATGCGCAGCATCTATGCCAAGCGCTTACCGAGCGAAATACGCTTACGAAAATGGGGTGGCTCAGACCTCTTGACGCGGCACCAAAAAGGGACCCGGTCCGAAGTCATCTCACCATCAGGTCGCGATGTGAAAATTTTTTGCAGGCAGTTTCAACTTGTTCTCCATTCAGAGTGTCATGGTATATCCTATAAGAACCTGTCACGTAGAGAAAGACTCCCGCTAAGACCCAAGATCTAAACGACAGACCCCGAAAGCACGACAATGCCAGGCAACAAGGGGGCTGCTTATGTGACCCTAGACACCGGCCCGAAGGAGACGGTTGAAGAAATCACGGCAACTTTCCATCGACAGCCAGAATATCTCTTGGTTAACAGCCACACCACCCAAGAGATGGAGATGCTCAGCCAGACGAAATACTCTGTCGAAGGGATTGCACCCGGTCATTTGGAAGACGGCCAACACCTATCGCCCAACATCTCACGGCCTCCAATATCTAGGGTGGCCATGGCAGTCGATTGGGTCAAAGACATGACCATCTTCAAAGCGATACTCATCATCTACTGTCTCAACGTGGTTGCCTGGGGAGGGATGGTCTTCCTATTACTCTGCAATGCTGCCCCAGCCATGTGTCACCCGACTTGTGACGACATCAACTCTCCCCGCCGCAAATGGATCGAGATAGATTCACAGATCCTCAACGCGTTATTCTGTGTGCCAGCGTTTGGACTTGCTCCCCGACGATCTATCGAGGCTTTGCGACTGCTGAAGCACCTTTCAGGAAGAGATCTGCTCGCGTTAAGAAGACTGGCCGCGACATATCGGGCCTGGTTTAGACTCCCTGGCTCCCAAACTGTGCCAGTCGACATTGGTCCTGCGGAAGTTGAATCCTGGCTGTCCCAGAACACGAGCCTGGAGGATGTGGTGCCTTATCCCTCGCAGTCCATCCCAGACACTCCTCTTTCCCGGCGACGAGCAATGCCGACTGCGTTATGGAAACTAGAGGTTATGGTTGGCCTGAACTTGATGAACACTGTGTTTCAGGCAGTCTTGTCTGGCTTCATGTGGGGATACAACCGGCATACTCGGCCGAGTTGGTCCGTTGGGCTCTTTCTCTGTTTGGCTTTCGCAGCCTCGATAATTGCTGGCGTGATAGGGTTTACTGAGGAAAAGCGTGTCAAGAAGATTGAAGGGATAGCCAAGTAAGGGGGGATATGAGAGGAGCACGAGTAGAGAGCTGACATGTTGACTGAAGGTTGGGGGAAATTGAGTAAGACACTGGGTTCTTTCGTGTTTGCAAAGAAGGAAATGCGAGAAGAGAGAGATGGATATCATCTACGGAATAAATAGATCAGCCATGTCATACATGAATCGAATCTTAAATATCTACGTTCAACTCTGTTCCACTTCAACTACCCGCAAAGGCCACGCAATCCAAGGCTTCCAGTATGAACCTAGGACATCCTCCACCACCTTGACAATTGACTTTCCCCATCCCTCTAAGAACCAATAATCATCCAGTTTGTGCAAATGAGCACCGAAGAAAGAAAATAGAACTAAGGCAGGTGGTTGCCTCTGTTGAAGAAGGTTAAAGTAAGCATCGGGCGCGAAATGAATAAACATGAGTGGCCCTGACCACGCTCTGTTCCATCCCCACTGGTCGATAACCTTTGGATCCATGGATGAGAACTGCTGCGAGTATAAATAGCACTTCCTCAGAGCTTGAAGTGTAGCTTCATAGATCTCGGAACAGTTGGAGTCCTTCCATGTTTCCCGGCTTGCGCAAAAGTACTCATCAGCTGGGTCAGCGCTGTTCTTTTCAGGATCTAACTCGTCCCAGTTACCGAGGCTGATGATGGCGCTTATTCTCCCGACTTGCAAATGAGAATGGATGGGCTGAAGTACCGCTCCCAAACCACGGATCATGGGAATCCACTCAGCCCCAAGTATCCTGTCATTCCGTGAAGACTTTGCTGGGTAAGATATGGTGTCTAGAGTCTCCTGAAGCGGGTTCGACAGAGCAAAGATGTTCAAGACGTTGCATAGTGATCCCACAAACAGTGCTTCACTGTTCTCTTCAGTGATACACCCGACGGCTCTCTGGAAGCCATCTAGCGCTCTGCTGTGGTGATCAACTGCGTCCATCCATCTGACTTTTCTCTCCTGCGGGTTCTGGTAGGCAATGTGCAAAGCTGCAAGACCTAATAAGGCATGCAATACATATGGATGTTTGAATCCGATCTGGGGAAGGATGCCTTGCCAGATGTGTCGAGCTGGAGGACATCTGCAAATATCTTGGCTTGTGTATGTAATCCAGTGATGCAACAGACGCAAATCAATCAACGAGAATGTGTCACTGGTGACGTTGGCGAGGCTGAAGAGCATCGTGGTGGCTGGCGTTGAGGCCGATGGTGAAGACGAAGATCTAGCGAAGTACAACGGGCCATGGGAGTCCAGTGTAGTTGTTGGCGGGCTAGGCAGACGTTGGGCATTGTCTGGGTACTCGCAGTGGACATTACGTCGCACGCATGCCCGACAGCTTGGATGTTGCTCATCACACTCAAAACAATGTTCAGTCAACGTCATAATAGTCTTGCGTAGGCAAACTCACCTTGACTCGACGTCTTCTGCAGTCCAGACACCCCTTTCTCGATTTTCTGTGTGGTTTGCGTGCGGGCCGTCGTGTTAACGAAGCCGCCAAGTCACCATCCGACATGTTTGCAGATGCTTCGGACCCAGTCGTCATTGTTAAGCAGGGATGGATGTGAGCAGCGAGGGTAAACGAGGTGAAGAAGGTAAAAGAACAAAAGAGCTCAAGTCAAACGGGGCAATCGTACGTGAGTAGAATTACGAACCGAAAGAGGGAGCGAAGCAATGTACGATAAGGGAGCCAAGACTATTGGTTTGCTTGTGTACTCTTGGTGGCGTATCTCGTTCGCTGTTTCTCTGCTTATCCTTGGCGTTGTCGTTAAGAAACACTGGGACTTCGTTTAGCCTCGTTCATCGTTTCTCGGCTGAACGAGCCGCAGGCCCACAAGCTCACGTCTGCCTCTGCCCATTAATAATCGACCTTGCACGTTCGGCACGTCCTATCCGAAAGACCCCTTTATTATAACCAAGATACCATCCTCTCCAATGGACGGGAGTCATGGGAAACATCTGGTGGTGACACGGAGCTTCTCATGATAGATTCCCAGTGGTGGGATAACATCCTCACCGGCTGAACTCTTAGCTAGGAATTTCCGGCCACCTGAAACGAATGGTATATTAGATTTTCAACAGTCGGATACTTAGAAGTTGCCATATAGCTGACTCTGTATGATGTTGCCGTTTGATCCTCGATGAGTACATATAGACGTGCCAAGGTAGCTATGTAGTTACTTACTCATCCGCCAAGCCACCTCGCATCCTACACTAACTCCTCTTACAACCATGAAGTTCGGTCTATTTGTTAGTGCGTTCACCGCACTCCTGACCTCCACTGCTGCGCAGAAGGTCTCTGGTGCAGCTGAAGGCTTTGCCCAGGGCGTCACTGGAGGTGGCTCAGCATCGCCCGTCACCCTGAGGAACATCCAGGAGCTTGTCACTTACTTGACCGACAAGTCCCCTCGTGTCATTGTTCTCGATAGAACCTACGACTTCACCGGCTCCGAGGGTACTGTGCGTGCGACGGGTTGCGCTCCATGGGGAACCGGAAAGGGCTGTCAGCTGGCCGTCAACAGTGCCAACTTTTGCGGCACTCAGCCTGCTGCCCAAATTACCTACGACAAGGCTGGAACAGCTGGTATCAATGTTGCTTCCGACAAAACCATTATTGGAGTTGGAAACAAGGGTGTCATCAAGGGCAAGGGACTGCGTTTCGTCAACGTGAAGAACATTATCGTGCAGAACATCCGTAAGTCAGAACTCACCGACAAGACAGACGCTCAACTGACCGCACTTCAGATGTCACTAACCTGAATCCTCAATACGTCTGGGGTGGTGATGCCTTTGCTTTTTCTGGCACCAGCAAGATCTGGGTCGATCATTGCACGGTAAGCCTAGCCTTTCAATGGTTAAATAGTTGCTGATCTTGTCAGACATCGCTTCTCGGACGTCAGCACTACGTCTTTGGTCGGGACAAGAACACCGGCGTCACCCTGTCAAACAACTTCATTGATGGTCGCACTTCGTGGTCTGCGGGATGCACTGGTTACCACTACTGGACCTTTGAGATGGTTGGCCAAGGCGATCAAATTACTCTTCAGAGTGAGTTTCTATAATAGTAGTCATGAATACCTGCTTACACATTCAGACAACTACATCATTCACACCAGCGGACGTGGACCGGCTCTTTCTGCCACCACCCTTCTCCACGCAGTCAATAACGTCTGGTCTGACGTCAAGGGCCACGCCATCGAGGGAGACACAGCCGGCAAGGGTCTCTTTGAGGGCAACGTCTTCCTGAATGTCCAACAAGTCATCGTGCCCGACTTCAAGGGTCAACTCAACAGCTGCCCTGATACCGCCGCCGCAGAGGCTACCAAGTCGTACCTCGGGCGCGTGTGCCAGGGCAACATCTTCTCCGGTTCAAGTGCCTTCAGCCGTAAGGACACCGGATTCTTGTCTGAGTTCAAGGGTCTACCCATTGCTCGGTCTACTCAAGCCAAGACCGCGCAGGCCAAGGTCCCCCAAAACGCTGGATTTGGAAAGATTTAAACCAGAAGGCTAGGTGGCATTATAGAGCCGGGCTCTATAGTTATTATTTAAGCTCGTATTGCCAGGCTGGTGAACCTTCCCGAGTATCAGTATATGCTCTGTACATATTCTTACTTTCACGATTTCGAGTTACATAGATTTACTTTTTCATCCTTTTCCGAAAGCTCTTGGCTTTTGTAGGATAATATGAACATATTTGCACAATTACTGACTAGGTTTCCCAGCCCAGTATCCCATAGACACCAATCTTGACTCTTTCGTATTTCATTTAAATTTCGTCTGAATGGTGACTTCGTTGGCAAAGCTGAAACTATATCACTGAGGACTACCCTCTCATGCCTATGCATCTCTGCTATTCACGCAATAAGAGAGGCATGTCAGTAGAATCCTTCGCTGCAATGTAAAAGTTGACAAACTTCATGACAACCTGTACAGTGACGCATACATACCCCAAGCCCTTGGCAACGGCCTTGACCTTGATATCTTCGACGACTTCGCCCACACCGGCAAGCCACGCTTTAGTCATACCAAAGGTATCCTCCGCGATGTGTCTGGCAAGAAGGCATGGATCGCTCGACTCCGAGTCGTTGTTGACGATAATCTTGATCATGTATGAGGGGATAGACGTCATTACGGCCCATGTTGCCATTGGACCGCAACCGACTCTCTGTTGGCTGCCAACAATGTCATGAAAAGTAGCGGGAATCACTGGACCCTTAACCAGAACGGTCTGTCACATGGATGTAGTATGGGTAAATCATTTACTGATGTGGGATATAGCAACGGTCAGCACGTTCCTGAAGTTCACCGCCGGTGGAAATGGTGGGATTTTCACCCTGACAGGCAACAACACAGTCGGCATGAAATGCAGCTCCTCCGGAGATTGAGACTCCAACTCTACGTAGGCCCCCGGAACAGAGAAATATTTGTTCTTACTGACATCGCCCTGCAGCATGATCTTTATTATGCAGTTCACATTGGTCTATGTGGCCCAACGTGTCGACGATGGCGGCGTTCAGATCCTCCAACCTGGAACAACCGAAGTGACCAAGGGCCCCGTTAAGACGTACCACTCGGAGGGAGTTAAATGAACGTCCACTTTGGGTGAGTACGGGGTTGCCTTGCAGGCTTATGCCGCGGCTGCTTTCCAGGCTCAGCTTGGACAGTACCAGGCAGCCCTTCTCGAGGGTCTCACAGGGCAACGCAAGCTCTTCCTTCCCGGCGGAGGATCCTATCTCTGCAACCATGTCATGTTCAACGCAGCTGGTGATCTACTTACCAACTTGGCTTTCAACGGGCGAGTCCGCATCTTTACTGGCAATTGCTTGGCGATCTCATATTAACTTGGGAATTAGGGCTGCACCGCCAGGAGAGAACGCTGAGATTCCATCCTTCCTGCTCGATGCCCTTCCTCGCCAATACCCACAGCCTTTCGTCCCCACACCCTTGCAGGAAGTCCGTAGCCTGCTGATGAAACCGTGCGAGTGAGAGGACGAAAGGAGCACTAGACATTGAAATGCTTTCTCTATATAAGATAGATATATCCAGTAAACAATGGAATGAGTTGATGTTTATTGAAATCGCAATAACATGGGATGCAACGGGGATCGAATCTCTCATCATAGGTTAGGATCTGCCAGCGTATGGTAGAGCCCTCTTCTTATCGAGAATGTCCTGGAAAAACTGCTTGAACGTGGTTGGCTTGAACTCAGGATACAAATCCTTTGCCCAAATGAAACCCAAGCGTTCGACGCCTTCTGGGCTGTTGTCTCCGTCAATGAAAGATGAGTAATAGTACTCAAGCCAGAATCGTCCGACCAGAGTTACATAGTCTGCTTTTCCATCTTGAGTCGCCGCCTGAAGTTGCTTGATAGTCGCATCCAGCTGTACAGCAGACCACTGTGAAGCTTGTATTAGTGCCTGCCCAATAAACTGATGTCAAGGCGACTTACGTATTTTCTTTCAGGTTTCTCACCAGTAAGTTTTTCAGCTATGTCGAACGCTTCATTAAATGTCAAGACATCCCCATTAGCCATGACCTTTTGATTGAGCGTTCTGTCATCAACAATGATCTTGGCAATAAGTCTTCCCACGTCTAAATTGTCCACAAGGCAGGTCTTCGTGTTGCCGTCACCTGGAATCATGTTGACGATGAAGTCAGGTAGGGCTATGGCCCAATCGGTGCGACCAGAGGGGAGCTTAGGGATGAAACCGAAATGCCACCAGCCGACTTCGATAACTGTGTATGGTAGGTCCAGGCTCTTGATCTCAGCGAGAACCTTCTCTCTCTGTAGCATTAGACATATCAGTGCACTGTTCATTGTCCGGCTCATGGCTCACAGAGAAGCTCAAAATTCGAGCGCAACACTTACCGAGTTTTGCACAGTTGCGGCACCACCAGGTGCCAGTGCCATGGCATACGAGCTGGGAACAAATCGCTTCACACCAGCCAATTTCGCAGCCCGGGCAAGGGGGATTTGGCATTCGAGAACGTGCGGAGGAACTGCAGCAATGACAACGTCAATGGACTGGAGGCTCTTGGCAATGACCTCCACTGCGGCATTGAGGTCTATCGTGACAATCTTGACCCCGCGGCTGGCGAGAGCCTGGTACCCTGGTTTATCGCCTGACTCTCGAGCCAGGGCCGTGATGTCCTTTTCCAGTTGGTTAGCCAGGCATCACCTCAACTATGGCAGCCAGTAGCGATGTCGAAAGCCATTGATTCATTGAGAAAATGGAGACTTACGAACTGGGCATCTTCCGACTCAAGCAAGCCATTAATGATAAGTCCGCCAGACTCGCCAGTCGCTCCATAGATGGCAACTTTGGTATTTGGCTTAGCCATGTCGAAGGAAAGTTGTGATTGAGCTAAAGAATGATAAAAGTGTGTGCGCAGGTATCTTTTATGGATCCTACGGGCTCTTCTACTGAACACTAATATACCTACAAGGTCCGAGCACATAACGGCATCACTAAACCACTCAGCTGGTGTCGGGGGGACATGGGCCTAACCATGACAAAGCTCGGTCCAACCCTCCCGCCGCATTCGCTACTCGGCGTGGTCTCCGAGGTGCCAAACGCGTATAAACAATCGACGCGGACTCTACTTAGACCCCGAACGCCATCCTCAGGAGTCGAAATGCGACAATCACGCATGAAAGTACTACTTATGGTTAGTTCATCATATCATGGAATGATGAAGCCTAGCCATTGCCTGGAGTTTTAGCTGCATTTGCCAGCAAGCTATTGGAACAATGCCCCCCGACTTCCCCGACTGCCCCGACTTCCCATCTGAGAGACGCATAGGGGCATGGTTTGTTCCCATATTCGTTATCGGTGTTTTCGCCGTTTAGATCTCGCACTTCCCAGGGATCTTTACCTGCGGACATCTAAACCCAGGGTCAAATCTATTTGTATGTAGCGTTCATCTAGTGTTTAAGGATATGTAGAACCTAGTAAAGCATGTAAAAATATTTAATACATTGCCACCTGCTGGAAGGCATCGTTCACTACGGTCCTGAATTCCTGCCATTGATGCCAACAGACAGGATTAAGCGACTACGCGCTCCGAATCCGAGGACCGACAACATCCCCACTGGGGGCGCAGCAAGGATTATAATTTCTTCACTTGAACCAATGGAGGGAAGCGATGTATTAGGCATGTCGTTCCGCATCTTCAGCCGCATCCCTTTCTGGGGTACGAAGTATGGTATAGGAGGTATAAAGTCTATTAGCCCCCATGGCAGCATTCTTCTGTCAAGACTCACCATCGAGCCACTCACAGGAAAGTGTCGCATTTCATACCGCTGACTTGACCCTGCCGGTTTTCTCTTCATTGGCATTGCTTTCCATGATCGAGGGCCTTTGACTCAGAGATTTTCATGATTCGATGTATAATGTCTGGCGACTGCAGCTGCCAGCGACGAGGCGAATCCAAGACTGATAAAACTTGAAAAGAATTCAGAAATCTGACTTACAACCAACTTCTTCTTATTATAATCCTTCCTCGTCTTCCATGGCTTTTCTAACTCATAGGCCCTATGTGTCAGAATATTCATCACATCACATGTGGGTAGTTATCTGATGGACATGACAGAGACGGGAGTCCAGAAAGGTATCAAAACAGCCTAATAATTGATTCTCTATATCTTTTACCATGGCTCTGTGTGATTTGATTCAATTTTGAGAGCGATTTATATCTAAAAGCCAGGCACAAGGGTACTCGTTCATGGTCATCACTTTAGTCGATTATGCCTGAGCAAGGGCTCAAACTTAGCCCTGTTGGAAAAGATGGTGGAGTAGGACAGCTCAACCCTATGCACGAGAAAATCCAACCACAAATAACAATCACATCAAGTTTAAAAATAACCCAGTCTATGAAATAAACTGGGCGCAATTCACAATCAATCAATCATGTGGCTGAATGAGAGTGGCTGAGTTAACATTTGTCGGCGTAGCCAGTCATTTTCAACTGTGCCTAATGAGTCACCTTGCCGAAAGTGGCTCCTACATCACAGCCCACACACACACGATAAGCGATAAGCCTATAAAGACAACTTCACACGCACATAGTTGCGTCCTTATGATTAACACCAACCTTGCTCGGAAGATCGTAGCGCGCTGGCATCGAACCCCCCGTCCCTCTTCTATCTGGCTCGATCTCTCACGCTTGATTTTCACCATGACAGAACTGACGTTTGCGACTCCGCTTGCGCAATCAACACGCTCCGAGACGCTGGAGTGGCGGTTTCCAAAACCACATAGCCAATATGTCTTGACGGGCAAGTCTCGAGCAGCGTGGCATACCTCATTCGTCATCCCTCAGCTCAACCTTCTTCTCGATGCTGGCCTTTGTGTGAACAAGGCGCGACCAAAGCACATTTTTCTCACTCACGGCCACAGCGACCACACTCTTCTATCACCCGCTTTCGTCAAACGTGAGGATCCGCCTGATATCTATTGTCCAGTCGAGATGGTCAAGGTTCTCGACGACTTTCTCCTCGCCAGAACCATGCTTAATCTGGGTGGATTGATAACTGCCGAAGATGCCGACCAACTCGAAGACACCAGTGATGAAGGAAGTAATGACCCGGATCGAAATGGATGGCTCAACACTCATATTACACATGGCGTCCAACACGGCGATACCGTCAACCTAAGAAGAACGAAGAATGTTATCGCCACAGCCTTCAACTGCGACCACACAGTTCCGTGCGTAGGCTACGTCTTCTCCATGGTCACTCATGGCCTCAAGCCAGAATTTACCTCTCGGAAAGGGCCCGAACTCAAGGCACTACGCGAATCCGGCGTGGAAATCACGGCTCCACGTTCAACTCCCATATTCGCCTTTCTAGGTGATACCACAGCGGCAACACTAGCTGCCGACCCTGTTTGGCTACAGGAAGGTATACCGGTGGTCATAACAGAGTGCAGTTTCTTGTACGAGGAGCACAAGCCACAAGCTGTCCGGACCAAGCACACAATATGGAGCGATTTAGAGCCAGTCATTCGAAAGTGGCCTAAGACGACATTTGTGCTCATGCATTTCAGTATGCGGTACACGGAAGAGGCTATAAGACAATTCTTCAAGGAAATGGTGAATCCACCAGGGAATATTGTGGTCTGGATTGATGGAGAATCCGAGACGTGATCACGTCTCGC